>JAAVTI010000230.1:0-54428 GCA_011947335.1 Phytophthora constricta
CGGCCTGCAGCCGATCACCCTCGAGATGATTTTATTTTTGCGGCAGAACAGCAACTGTTGGGACGCGCACACCGTTGACCATGCTACTAGGTAGCTCGTAGCATCGCATAACATGACACCATTCCCTTCGTTATTCTCTTATTTATTTTTCTTGTAGTGGTAATGCCATAAGTTATGCGCGTACGGCTTCAAACCCATGCCATGATTTATCCTGGACGAGGGCTCCCGATAAAATACAAATGCCATAATCGGGAGCCATGTGGTTCCCACGCCGTGAATCGACGGCAAGCACGCAATAAGTTAAAAATTTCACATATGACCCCCTACCGTATTTTCCTAAACTAGGGCTCCGCGAAGGCTGAGATAGGAAATGCAAGCTGAAGTTAGGCAAATAATATTGATGTTAATGTAGATGACAACGCGTGCCTTTGGCCCGAAGAAGCTCTAAAATTAGAAAATGAAAGCTGCCTGAATAATATTCAGTGAATATGCCAAACTTGAAAATGGCAGGCAGCCCTTGGAGGACCCCTTCCACCTATTCCCGTCGGGATCTACATCAGCTGATTCAGCGGAGCCCTCGAAAGGCCAACGTGGCGGCTGAGCTGCGGGTGGTGACGTGCTGTCCATCACGAGGCCGCATTACAAGCGCGCAAAGTGACCAGGAGGCGGGAGACCACCGACAGCTCACAGGCACCCAACCAACCAAACGAGTGCCTGAACCGCTCAAGAAAGTTCGCGCGCGGGCGAACTTTCATGAGCGATTGTAGATACCCTTCTTAAGCGGTTGTAGATCCTTCACGATGCGGCATATCTGGATTGGTGTCGGCTCCTTACTCTAGACAGAGTAAGATACAGCACCACCGTCAATAAATATTTTTTCGCAACGGGAATGGTAGACTCTCCAGGGCTATTTCGCTTCGCAAAATTTGAGGCGCGTTCGTTGTCGATCATGGTTAACAGCCACCCACGCTCAAACTTCTTATTCGCTATTACACATCGAGATGGAGAAGAAGGCAACTTTCTTCATCGGCGGCTTCAAAATCCATCGGTATGCTTGTTGCACCGACCGTATTGCAGGCACTTGCAGCATGCGCTTAGTGGCAGCGACTTGTTCAAGATCGTCAGCTTTCACTTTCTGTATTTGCCTCCTAGGCCATTCCTGGTTGTCATCCAATTGCTTTTCATTTGATACTTCAGGAATGAAGATGTCCCTCCGCATAACAGCGAACAAAAAAACTTCGAGCTATCTCGAGAATTCCGATGGGATTCCTCGACATTGCTGCAGCGTACCCCTTGCGAACTCTTGCTGCGGTTCAGATTTTCTCCTCCTCAGCTTTCTTGGGTTCGTGCTGGCATGTACATTCGTGCAACCATTCCAACTGAGGGAGACGACACAAGCAACACGCGGGGACTTTAAGGCATTAAGGAGGTATTATGTTATACGGTCGTAATGTTAAATCCAACAACTGTATCTGACTATTGGTTTTCAAAACCAAAACATTTCATCCATAACGATTCTGGCGGGGATTTATCTTTAGCAAAATAGGACCAGGAGTAGATTCCTCCGTAACTCTGAAAATAAATTTCAGAGAACAATACAGTGCCATAGCGTAAAGTTGCCGACAGCGGCCGACACCGGACAAAGCCATGATTGGCTAAAATTCAAAAATAAATTCATTCGCTGAAAACGTCGAGGACGCGGCAGGCATGGCGAGGGCCTTTCAGAGACGCCTTTCAATACCCAACAAGCTCAAGGACCCAAGGACCCAAGAAACAAGCATACAGAGTGGGAGCGGCGCCGCCGTGCATGCGGCGTTCGCGTGCGAGAGGCAGGGCCCCTCGCGCGAGGGCAGCAGACTACTGGAGGACCACTAGTGCGAGGATTAAATTATGGTTAATGTTAAATAAATGCGATAATTTATGGTTTCTTTCTGCTGGTTGCTCGCGTCTTAAGTGTCCTAGTGATCTGATCATATCCAGCATGCTAACTTTAGTTTACTTCGGAGGAGTTGACCTCACGAACTCATGACCTCATGAATGGGCGTCGCCCAGGAAACTCGGTTGAGTTGGTGATAGTAGCGGAGGTGACAATACAAAACGTAAGTAGCAGTACTACAAACTCAAGTGATTGTGTCGGCAGTGTCCCTGATATTCGTTTGATATCTGCATTACTTTTTCACTATGGCTGACTCACATATCGGTCGTCCTGCCGACATTATACGTCGGCAAGTTGTCGGCAAGCTAAACACCTACCCGTTGTAATGCTCATTGGCCGAAATGAGAGTCGACAGGTTCCTCATTCGCTAATAAGTAATATTCGAAATGTGATTAGGCAATGGACGCCATACAATTTTCTTAGCAAAAATATACGTATGTCGACAAGGTCACGATATTTATCCACATTAAATGACAGTATGTAAAGAGCACCAACTCCTGAAACCTGGGCACGCAACGAATTTGGTACCAACGTTATCGACGTTTTCGGAGTGGAGGTAAGCTTCTTGTCTTGGTACTCAGCTACCCGACAAGCTTGCAGGACAAACACGGTGTTTACACGTTTGGCCGTCACACAGTCACAAAGCCTCCCCAGGGTACACCACACCTCGGTATTGGTACTATCCGTCAATACGATTTCCGTGTGCGGTTGGCTCCACTTCTAGTGGACAGGTCTTTAGGCTCCCCAGCCTTTTTGATCGTGGCAAGCTGTTGACCCTCAGCCATAAATCCAATCTCCTCCTTCGTAAATTCGATATTCGATAGTGTGCGTCCACCAAGATCATCTAAACGCTGACGCACGATAGTTTTTCCTGCTCTCGTCGCTGACGCTGACCCGAGCGACGTTTTTCAAGGCGCCGCTGCCGTTTTGAGCTTTCCATGCCAACATCATCCTGTTTTGTGAGATTGCGTTTTTCGCTGCTAAACCGTCTTGCTCCTCTATCCAGTCGTGGTTTTTGGACATCACGTCGTTAACCGGGCCTACCGCTAAAGTAGACCTGTGCAATCGCCCTCCATCACTCACTCAAGCCAAAATGTGTCTGAGCCGTCTATCATTGCATTCATTCGTACGCCTGCCGCGCTGCAGTACTTCTATGCTTAAACCAAACACGTATCGGCGGTTAGCATCTGGAGCAACCCAGAACATTTCACTGTTCTGTAAATGTACCTGTATCTATGTTAATGACGGTCCGGTCTTGTCAGGCACAAGCGGGACGGCCGCCTCGTAGTCCTATTCTCCATCTGCTTCTGCTTCTGCGCGTGGTGGTGACTGGTTGGACTGCTGCTCCGCCGTTCTTCTACTTCTGTGCGTGGTGGTACGGGCGGTCGTGCCAGCTCGTACGAATACTGCTTGGCCATGGCGCCCCTGACCTCCTGAGCGGCGCGGCGCTCCTGATCCTCGTGCAGCTTGCGCTCCTGCATGGCGGTGTCCACCAGCGTGCCGGAGCTTTTGAGCGCCCGCTTGGGAGCGCTTCGCCTCCTCCACGGCCCTGCGCTCCGTCTCGAGATGCTCGCTCACGAGCCGCAGCACGTCGTTGGTCTTGATCAAGTCCTTGTCCTTCTATGCGTAATATCATAACCGCCGCTCGACCGGCTCCGATATACTGGTACCAAGGTCTCAGATAAGCCCCCAGCGGCTCGGCGCTCGACCGGTTCCAATATACTGGTACCAAGGCCTCAGATAAGACCCAGCGGCTCGGCGCTCGAGTGGTTTCAATATACTGGTACCGAGGCCTCAATTAACCCTTGTTGGGCTGTGCTAGCACTTGCAATGAATTGCATCTATCTCAGTAAATTCTATCAATATTTCTGAGACGCTCCCTAGCTATCGGTTGGAATACGGTCGTAAATCAAGAGGTTTTTCACTCTTAATTAAGGGTGTTTTAAACGCTTTTATAGGAAGAAAAAGGCTGCGGCTGGCACCGCCGCTTTCCATGCGTCAGCATCAGCTATGCTACGTCAAAAACTATCACCCCTCACAGAAACCAAGTCAAACAGACAAAAGCAATACAAATTTTTGGCGAAGTGTCGGGCTAGATTTAGCTTTTAATAGTGTTGAACATATTTTTATTTGCCATATATTTTTTTATTACGTTCAAGTTTACCTTTAAATTGTTTTTCACTCTTAATTAAGGTGTTTTTGCTTTTATAGGAAGAAAAGGCTGCAGCTGGCACCGCCGCTTTCCCCATGCGTCAGCATCAAAACCTATGCTACGTCAAAAACTATGTCACCCCCTCACAGAAACCAAGTCAAACAGACAAAAGCAATACAAATTTTTGGCGAAGTGGGGCTAGAATAAATTAAATTAAAGGAGCAAGCAAACCTCTGTTTGGCGTACCCATTAAACACTAATATTTGTCATATCCTCTCTTTTGGCTGGAACTAATTTTGGTATAACAGCCACTCGAAAAACACCACTAAAATCAGGTCCTTTCCCCGTAAAACATAGGCTTTGATGTAACGTACTACTAATTATGTGAACCGGCGCTGGCTTTGCCGATGGACCTTAGAGCAACTAATGGCTGCCTATGAAACCTTTCGCCGTGAGGCTTGGAAGACGATCGCTGAGCAAAGTCAGCTGATCTCGAACCTCATCGCGAGTGTCCGTTTCGCGAGACAGCGGGCGACGCGCTGTCTCGAGTCGAGGACGCCAGAGGAAGTTTGCGAAGCTCGTTGAGAGCGTTCGTATGCGTCGCTCGCGCTCCGCGCGCGAGCGCGACGAAGGATGACGAGTCGTAGCTCGACCATCACGCTTCTTCGTGCTCATGTTGGATGAGCGCGCAGGCGTATCATGCTGATACGCCTTCAGTCGCCCGACATAGAACGTCGGGTGCAGTCTCATGCTGGTTGGTATGTCCAGCGTGTAGGCTGTGCCTTGGCGATGCAAGACACGAAAGGAGCCGATGAAGCGTGAAGCAAGCTTGCTTGCTCTAAAGTCCGAGACTGCATGTCTAGCCAAGTTTTGCGTAGACAGTAAAACTAATGAATTCGTTTTGAACTCACTAATGTTGTTGCGTGACTTCTTGTCAGCGTTCATCTTCTGTCGGTCGACAGAAGATGCAATGCATCACGAACAAACCGCATGACGGCTTGTCGATTCTGCACGAAGTCTTTCGCATCGACATTGGTCGTGTCGACCAATGCGTCCTTGTCCGCTATCGTGCCCTGCACGATGCGCTCGTCATCTTGAGTGTCCACATGGGGTGTGGACACGTACTTGCCACGCAGCAGTGACGTCGCCCTGCGTCGTCACTGTATCATTTGGTTTCCGGTGTTCGACCGAGTCGAACACGTCATCTTGCGTCACGTCTGCTCCCGGAGCAGGCGTGGGACAGGTCGTCGCTTGTCCTTTCGCTCCCGGAGCGAAAGGCTGATCGTCTTCCTTCGCTCCCAGAGCGAAGGGTACTTGGTCGTCTTCTTTCGCTCCCGCGAAAGGTACTTCGTCGTTGCTTGTAACTTCCGTGCCCGGCACGGAAGTGTTCTCAGCGCCTGCACCGGTGCAGACGCAAAGCGACCCTCTTCTGGCGCGTGGCACTACGTGTCACGGCGTTCAAATTTTCCTGTGGGCGTGGCTCGCTCACAGATCCTCCCACTCAAGGGCTGTCACCCCGCCAAGCATGGCAGGTACTCGTGGATGCCGCATGGCATTCACGTAGAACGGTGTATGCCCCGTAGAGGCATGCACCGAGTTGTTGATGGCAAACTCTGCCATCGGCAAACAGTCGCTCCACTCGGTGAACGAGTGGGCGTAGCTCTTGAGGATGTCACCGAGCACGCGATTCACGCGCTCGGTCTGACCATCCGTCTGCGGGTGGTCGGCTGTCGACATCGACAGCCGAGTACCAAGGAGGCCGAAAACCTCCTTCCAGAACGCGGCCGTGAACCTTGGATCACGGTCGGACACTATCTCACGGGGCACCGTGAGAGCGGAAGATGAGCTCCACAAACAGACGTGCCGTCTTTTTGGACGTGACTTGGGCAGGCACCGCAGCAAGATGAACCATCTTGCTGAAGCGGTCGACAAAGACGACCACTCCAGTCCGACGCTTGGCGTCGGGCGGTAACCCGAATATGAAGTCCATACTGATGGACTCCACTCTGCCGGTATCGGCAGAGACTGTAGCGGTGCTTGTGAAGCCGGCGTCGGCTTCACTCGTGGCACGCCTCGCAAGCACGGACGTACTTGCGGATCCACTTGTACTGGCGAGGCCAGTAGAAGTCACGCGAGAGAGAAGGTACGTCTTCTCTCGACCCGGATGCCCAGCCGATGGGGCATCGTGATACTCGAATATGATCCGCAGGCGCAGATCATAATCATCAGGGACGACGATGCGAGCGACATCGTCGTCAGCTGCACTGTATAGCAGCAAGCCGTCGTGTGCACTATACCTGTGCACGGGATTCAGATGTGGAGGCAGCGCGCGATGCGCGCTGTCGGAAGGTGCCTCCACATAGGTCAGCAATCGCTTGGCGTCCGCGTCAAGCGAGTACGCCTTGCGCACATCGTCGAGCAGCGACGATGTGGGCACTGCTGCGTTCAATGCCAATGGCATTGACGTCAACTACCTTGTAGTTGTAATCCGTCCGACGCGACAGTGCGTCGGCTACCACATTCAACCTTCCAGGTTTGTACTCAACCTGGAAGTTGTATTCAGCGAAGAATGACAGCCACCGTGCCATTCTTTGAGAGAGATGTGGTGACTTTACGGCCGTCCGTAAAGAAGCGTGATCGGTGTAGATCACGAAGGGTCTATCTCCAAGGAGATAGACACGGAACTTGGCTAACGCATACTTCATGGCAAGGAGTTCCTTGTCATGTACTGGGTAGTTGCGCTCAGCTTGCTTAAGCTGACGAGACTGATAGCAGATCACACGATCACGTCCTTCGTGATCGTACTGCATCAGAGCGCATCCGATTGCAAAGTCGGATGCGTCACACACAACGTGGAACGGACGATCTTGGTCGGCGACGGCCAAGATCGGCGCCTCGGTCAGGCCCTGCTTGACCGAATTGAAGGCCTGCTGACATTCAGCAGACCATCTCCACTCCGCGTCCTTCTTGAGGAGGCGCGACAGTGGTCGAATACGCCCAGCGTAATCGTGTATGTACTTGCACAAATACGTAGCCAACCCAAGGAACTGCCGCAGTTCCTTTGCATTCGAGGGCGCAGGCCACTCGTTGATCACCCTGATCTTTTCGGGATCAGGGCGGACACCGTCCTTGCCGACAAGGCATCCGAGAACTGGAATCTCGGACGCACCGAATATGCACTTTTTAAGATTTGCATATAACTTGTGCTTGCGCATCAGCGCAAGCAGTTGTCGGAGATGCTCCTTGTGCATCTCGGTGTCTGTCTTCTCGCCCACAGCCCGGCTGTGGACGAACACGTCGTCGAAGTACGTCGGTGCGAAGTCCCGCACCGACCGTAATAGATGCGTTACGCATCTATTAAACGTCGCAGGGGCATTCTTAAGCCCCTGTGGCATCACTAGCCACTCCCAAAGCATGCCGCTTGGGGTGCTTACCGCCGTGAGAGGGATATCACTCTCACGCATTAAGATTTAGTAGAAACCATCTCTTAGGTCAAGAGCACTGAACACGGTGCTCTTGCTCATCGAATCGATGATGACGTCCTTCCTCGGTATCGGCGTCTGCGCCGGTATCGTCGCATCGTTCATCTTGTTAAACGCATGAACGATGCGCCATCCGCCCTGTGCCTTCTTGACACAGAACGTGGGGGCACTGTGCGGGGATTTGGATTCCCGCACTTGGCCCGCACGACGACGAGCTTCGAAGAACTCGTCGATGGCCTTACTTGTTCACGCGGCAGTGGCCACTGTCGCGTGACACAGTACTTCGTGCCTGGCACGAGATCAATCTCGTGCTGAATTCCTTTATCCTGCGGAAGCTCCGCAGGAACTTCGTCCGGGAATACGTCGGCGTATTCCCGAACAACGTCGTAATAGGGACTCGACTTGAGCGAGTCCCAGCTCTGCTCTGCAAATCGATCCTTTTTCGATTTGGCACTGAGGCTCGTGTCGCCATCAGGGTGCCGCACGAGAACCTGCCGCAGGTCCTCAAGATCCTCTGTGATCCCGACATCCTCACGGGCGGTGAGGATGCATGCTTGTTCTACGCTCCCGGCGCGTAGATCCCGTGCAAAGCGTTTCCAGCTCTGCACTTCCAGCGCTGTCAACTCCGAGGCAGTGCTCGGAGGACACTCCAATGTCAACTCGTGACATTGGACCCCAGAGAGTGTTTGCGTCAGCGCATTCACTCTCTCGTACTCGACATCGCCCGTCGCAGGCGATGGAGGCTCGTCACCTGCACGCTTCGGTGCAGGGCGTTCTTGGGACAGGGAGGAGCGACCCCCTGTCCGGTCTCGGTTCCTTTCAGTTGTGAGGAGCTCTTCGGGCTTCTCATACCGCGACCCTTGTCAGACCCGGTCTGACAACGACCCATATCTTGTGTCTCGACGGGCCCGGCCCGTCGAGGGTTTCCTTGAATCTTGGCCCTCAAGCCCGGCTTGAGGAGATCTTCTCTTGAACAGTCGCCTCGGACCCGGCCCGAGACGGTATCTTGGTTCTTGCCTTCGCAGGCCCGGCCTGCGAAGGGTTCGGTCCAAACCCGGTTTGGACGTGGGTGCGCTCCCGGAGTGCACCCTTCAGTTGCGATATCGCCCGTGCCCCGGGCACGGACGAGGAAGCCTCCCGGAGGTCTTCCATCTTCTGGTACGCGGCGGCCTTAGCGGTCGCCACGTTCTCTTGGCTGGGATGAGCGAGGTTGCCCTCGCTCCCAACGCACGCACCTCGAGGTGCGCGCGCAACGTTGACAGGGCCATCGCTCGCTGTCACGTTGTCCGCTGATCCGAGGACATTAACGTCCTCGGCGCCGAATGAGATTATAGACTGGGCCTTCCAGTCTATCACTGGGGCATGGCGTTTTAGCCACGGCATGCCCAATATCATGTCGAACTTATCGTCTAAGTCTAAGACGATAAGGTCTTCGGTGAAGGTCCGACCTTCACAGTCAAAGCGAACAGACACAGTTCGCTTTCGTGTCTTCGCGGTTGCGCCTGTCGCCAGGCGCACCACCAACTCGCTTCGAGGAGTCTCTTTCTCCTCGGGGCATATCGCATTCAGGCTTCGCAGACGAACAAAGTTGTTCGACGCACCTGAATCGACCAGCGCGTGCATGGATCTCTCATGCACCGCAACCTCCAGGATGATCAGCCCAGCTCGACCATCCTTCCTTTCACTGCGGTGCTTGCCACCGCAGGGGCTGTAGTCATCACATGTGCGACATCGGCATGTGTGACTACACCAGTAGGAGCGCCCCGCCCCTACTGGCTCCCGCCGTTTTTGGTCGCCCGAGCCAACGATCACCGTTGGCACGATACGACATACCGCGAGTAGCAGGCCTTGGGCCTGCTACACACTCGCGTGCGTAGTGGCCGGTATTTCCGCACTAGAAACACCGCTGCGTTCTTCTACGCGGATCCGTCTGCTGCCTGCCAGCAGACGCACTTGATAGGTCCATGGGTTCTGTACCGCCCATGGGCCTCGGTCGCGGACGCGGCGCCCCTGGCGTGTCCGCGTGAAGTTTAGCTTGATTCAAGCTAAACTCTTCCTGCGATGTAAGTCGGATGGCTTGCTCGAGAGTACTCGGGTACTCTCGGAAGAGATAGGTCTTCACAGGCCCATCTCTAAGTCCCTTCATGAAGGTGACAACTTGTGTCGCCTCATCAATGGGGTGGCTCACGATACTTGACACCAAGTATCGAGCCTGCTGTGCGTACGCAAGTACGTCGCGTTTACCTTGCTTCAGGTCGAGGAACTCCGCCCTCGACCTGAACTCCGACTCGGGAGGCTCAAACGCGAGTTTGAGCTCTTCCTTGAACTCTTCGTACGTGCTCGAGCACGTACCGTTCGTGAGGCGTCTGCCATACGCCCAGTGTCTAGCACGTCCTGCTTGTCACGATATCGCGTAAGCGACTTGTAGCGGATCTCGGATCCGTCGGGCGGCGATCAATGTCTCGAGCTCTTCGAGCCAGCGCAATACTGGCTCGTTCGAGCGAACGGAGAAGGACTGGGGGGCAATAGTGGCTCGTTCGAGCCACCGGAGAACGGAGTCACTGATACCTTCAGCGACTCAAAGGCGGAACAGCATAAGTCTCTTTCTGCTGTTGCTCCTTCTCCATGTAGTCGACTACGACTACATGGTGTTCACTTGGCGGCAATGAGCGAAGCATTGCTGCCACAGTGGACTCGCCTACGACTCGTGAGAGTCGTAGCAACGCCTCCCACTGCTGATCACTCAGGTGGGGGCAATCCTCTCTCGTGATACGAGAGTGGATGTTCGGAGCTCCGTCAGACGGAGCACCGCCTGACGAAGGGTTTTCGTCTCCATAGCCAAATTCCATTTGGCTATTCTCTATAGGCGTTGAACGGACTACAAAGTGCTACCAGGTGAAACAGGGCGAGAGCTACGCTCTGTTTCTTAGCATACACAGTATGCGCGTATTGAGGAAGCGTAGACTTAAAGTTTGTATGTGAGATAGAAATACGCGAGCCCGCGTATTTCTAAAGCAAATACTTAACACTTTAGATCAAAATAGAAAACTGAATTGAATGGCAGCCCGCCGCTGGCCTTATCTTTACTCTAAACCCCTTTAAGATGATATCTAATTGCAAGGGTGAGAGCATGGTTGGCTCTCACGCATTTGCATGAAATGCATGCACATGATTGGTTGAAATGTGGCCCTTCGACCAATAGCTGTGCGCCTGAGCGCCCGTCAATGATAGTTACATTGACGGCTCGTAATGTTGGTCGCTAGTGTGTGTCCCACAGACACTAGTGGGTTTGCGTGTATTAGTGTACCCCGGGTACACTATCCTGTGTAGCCCCGCTACAGTTTCTCAAGTCGCAACGACGTAACCCGCAAGGGATTACGCCGCTTCCCGTCACCGTAGTCCTCACTCATGATGACACGAGCGTGTCCGAAATCGTTGTCTGCGCCGGAACCCGCTTCAGCTTGAACTAGCCCTCCGCCCATGCCGCTAGCTGGCGCTGGGACATCATTGGGCACTCATTGTGCTTCTTCTTGGTACTCCTCTTGACCTCAATGCGCATCCAGCCTCCCATGGCGAAGAGGTTGAATGCCAAGGACGCGACTCTTTGGGTGCGATTCGCGCCTAAATTCAAACGAGACCTGGACCTCTAAGAACCTGTTTAAAATTAATAGTATAAAGCGGGAAAAGGTTATTAAATAGACCCCGTACCGGAAGTGAAAGCGAAATCTGTACTGGCAGCAGTTGAGAAAAGTGCCAGTACTGTCAGCCCTGGTTATTTGTAATAAATTTGATTCTCGTAACAGACCTAGGCCTGTCATGATAAGTACGATCCTGTGAAACTACATTTAGGGCTCAAAATCTAGTTTCACAGTATTTTTAGCATCATTCTCAGCGAGATTAGGGGACACGGGTGGATGCCTGTGAGCGACATCACCGAAGTCTTCAGGGCTAGAGACAAGGTTCGTCCTATCACTGGTGGTTGAGGCGCTCGACGACTTGGGTGGCGGTCCTGGGCATTTAGTTGTTGAGAAATATGTGTAGGTCTTTGTTGAAGTATGAATATGAGACTTCGCGTCGGCAGTTGGTAGGACACATGATCAGAGATCAGATCGTTATATGAGACGAGGCTAGCACCATGAATGATGGTATGAAAAGCTGGCGAAGCTGCCAGCGCTAATTCATTCTTCCTTTTCGTTAGTTGTGAGCAAGTCGTCTCGGACCCGGTGTGATTTCCAACAGGGTTCTGAGCCCAAACAACGGAGTCTTCCCAGGCAAGGATTCAAGATGACGAAACCGTTCAAGTACAACAACGACGGCGTTCCCAAGAACTGGAACGGGAAGGACTGGCAGACGTACAAGCGGGCCATGGAAGCGGTGCTGAGCGAGAAGGACCTGCTCAAGGTTGCAGATGGCACGGTGACACGGGCTTCGTTGTCGACGGCTGAGGGCATAGCGATTTTCGATCAGCACCAGCTCAACATCAGGCGCATGATGGGGACGTCGGTGCCGCCCGATATCTTGCAGCAGATTCGGGACAAGTAAAGCGGGACGGATATGTGGATAGCCTTGGTCGATTTGTTCGAAAGCAAGACCAACCAAGCGGTGAAAGTGCACACAATTCGACGTTTGGTTAACCAGCTTTGGGCCATGAAGTTTTCCCAGGGAGGCGACACAAATCTACACCTGTACAAGATGTTCAATATAAGAACCGAGCTGAAGACTTTGCAGCATGATGTCAGTGATATTTACATGGTTGAAATGATGTTGGAGAGTCTGCCAGCACAAGCTGAGTTCCAGAGTTTGAAGTCGGCTGTTCGGTACGGCGGTAGCCCAAGTTTGTACACGCCCACCAAGCTTCGTGACATGTTCGTGCTGCCGCGGCACGGCAAGCAGAATTTCACAGCAAGAATGGTGCTGGACAGCGTGGGGGTCAGAAGAGTAGTGGATACCAAGGTGTTGAGAAGACAAGCATGCGAACCAGCAGGACGACACCAGCAAAGGTTCGAACAAGACAAGGAAGTGTTTTGTCTGTGGGAGCACGGACCATCTCAAGGTTTATTTTCCGGAACGAGCAGGCAAGAAGAGTGTGAGTGGGGCCAAAGTTGGAGATACTGAGCAAAAGCGCACACCGCGAGCGAATGTTTCTCTGGTTGTGGATAGTGAATCGTCATTGAGTTCAGCAAATCAACAGCTCGCGGGTGAACTCGAAGCGATGGTGATCACGGAGACTACTCCGGTCGTGGGTACTGTGCGTACCTCAGGTCAAGGTGATGGTGACTATCTGGAGGAGGTTGCCATGGTTAGTGGGGATGATGGTGACCTAAATACAAGTGGCGGGTGGTGGAATTTTGACACCGCGTCGAATGCTCATGCCACGGGACGTCGTTCCTATTACGTTTCCTTCTCTGAAGATGTAAGTGATTCACTGCGAGTAAGAGGCATTACTGCTGAGCTGGCGTCACGTATTACTGGAGTGGGTACTGTTGCGATAGTTCCTGAAGGCGATGGTGAACCTGTCGTGGTATACATTGACGATGAGTAACACTCCACCCCTTTAACGTTGCACCTGCACGTCACGACAGACTTGTCCCTGGCCGCAGGATAGTCGCCGGTGGCGACAGTACCGAGCTGCCCTAACACGTACACTACTCTAACTACACACGCACACAGTCGGTAGCTGACTTGTCCTAGTGCAATGCTGGTGTAACCAGGCTCGACTCAGGTAGAATCGCCAGGTGCGCTGCGCCGGGGGCTACGATACCGGGGGCTAAAACATCCTCTCTTTGGCTGCAAGCGTCCCGCGTGCGGGCTGCCTATACCGACGATCCTTACGGGGCTGCTGATACCCGTGTGCTGAACCCGGAGGAGCCTCGCTGACAAGCACGTGTCGTGCGAGCTGCTGCGCTGCTTCTGTTTGCTGGCTGTTGTATTTAGTTCTTATTACCGGCCCCTGATCGGCACCGTGGTTGCTGCGAGCTCTGCGTGCTCCGCGGCAAATCAAGGACTATCCGCTAGGCACCTAATATACTCCTGTATCCTGTGCTGGCTACGGCTCGCGCCGCCTGTCAGCCGTCCATTCGCCTTGGACCTTCGTCGCCCTTCGCCTCGCGTCCTTTCGGCGTTGAGATCTTCCTGCGCGAAGATCTCGATCCGTGCCGGCCCAAGGCGGGTTGGCCCGCCAAGGGCGGCCCATCGTCTGCATCCTTGGTTGTCCGTCGATCGCTGTCCGCTGTCGTCCGTTGCCGCCTTCTGTTGTCGTCTGTTGATCGCTGTCTGCCTTCGTCTTGTTCGCCGCTGTTTTTCTGCTGTCCCTGTCCGCCCTGGTCCTCCTTGGTCTCGTGGTGTCGTCCCCCGCGGCTACTCTAGTGCGAGACCAGCGCCTGGGATTTCAGCACTGTTACTGATGTTTTCTTCGTCCCTGGGCCGAGTACTCATTGTTCTCGCGGGGCCTTGCCACTTACCAAGGATTTGACTGAGACTATGAACGTGCAACAAGGAACTACTCAGTTCTACACGAAGGACGCGTAGTGGCTGTGGCCGAACAGCATGAAGCAACGTGGGGATTTGTTGTGACGCATCCGTCTCATGGCGGGAGTTTGTGTCCACAAAATCGTCCACTGGCTAACTTCCCGGTCGCTGAGGGGTTGCATCATTGACGCGTTGGCACCCACGATTGGGTCACACGTGCCCGCAGTACCTGAAGACTATGGTGGACAAGGGCCTGGTCCGCGGAATGATGCTTACTCAGCGTCAACAGGATGTTTGCGATGCCTGCCATGTTGGCAAACCAAAAACAGCCTCCTCGGAAGAAACTGAATCGAGGGCTTCAACGGCCAACCAAGTAGTGTACGCAGATACACTGATCCCAAGTAAAGGGAATGGAACAGTTATTATGGATGGCTTTTCTCGCTTTGTAATTTTCACATGATGACAAGTAAGACGAGTGCAGTAGTGAACAAACACATAAAAGAGTATGTGCTCTGGGCTCAGAGACAAGCGGGCCGAAACCAGAGTGGAGAAGAACAACAAATCGCTATTTCGCGTAAGGTCCAGCAAGTTTATACTGATAAGGGTGGCGAGTTCGTGAATAATGAAATTGACGTATGGTACGCTGCCCATGGCATTGAGCATATCAAAGTTGGTCCTAAGAGTTCACAGCTGAACTTGTGCGAACACCCGCGCCAGTCATTGGTCGGCATGACCAAGGCGATGATGGAATATGCTGGATTTTCGCGCAGTTTGTGGCCGGAAGCTATGCGCAACGCGGTCTACATTAAGAAACGCGTTTACAACATGGGCACACAGTCAATTCCATATGAGCGGATGTTTGGAATCAAGCCTGATCTCCATCACGTTCCACATTTGGATCGTTGGCTTACATGCAAGTACCTGTGACTCCAGGACGTCGCAACCAACATGCCAATGCTAGTTAGGATTTGTTCTTGCCTACGAAGAAGACGTAGTGGGATGCAAGGTGTACTTCCCTGAAGAACGAACGGCCAAGTTTGTGGCCGATCTGCGAGTGGCTGAAGAGGTTCTCTATCGTGATCGACACGAGGTTGCAGTTGACGATGCGGAGCTAGAGTTGCTGCACTTCGTGCGTGCTACAAGCGCCGACCATAGCAGTGGGACTTCGTCTGGTATTGATGAATGTGATGCGGAATACACTGCTACTGCATCGGTTGGTACGCGCTACTGTGAGTTCAAGTATACGCAGTGTTGCGTGCACACCGAGCGTAGATACATCTGGCAGTAAACCCAGTGAACGGACTACACAAACGCATCATGCTCAATTGGTTCGAGTCGTGCAAGCGCTACTTCATGTGATGGTAGTGAATCCGTCACGGTGTTCTGTGGATCCGAAGGAGATGAAGATGAAACTACCGCAGAGGGTGAACATGCAGTAGTGGAACTTAGGAAAGATGACGAAGTGGTGGCAGTAGCAAGTATGTTTGGTTCAATGAACTGCAATGAAGAACGCGCTGACGATATGCAACTTGAGCATGAAGTCGTGGATGCGAGTGCATTACTGCCACCGAGAGTAACTTGTAAGCGCACTCACCGTGACGAAACACCGTCGGAAGAGATACGTGCGGAGCAGAGTGCCGGTAGGCAAAACCCAAACGGAATCGTACGGGACTACGAGAGGGCGATGAACGCCGGCGACCCAGCTACCTTGACGATTACGTGGTAAATGAGGTGCAGAAGTCGTCGCGGATACTTGATAGGAATGGCAGAACTATGAGGGCAAGTAACATCAAGATCCCGCACACCATCGCGAAGCAATGACTGCTGGCGGCGCGAGGCCAAGTTGGAGAAGATGGCGTCAATGAAGGCAAGGGTTGTTCTGGAAGAGATTGCGGCTGAAGATGTACCCAAGGACGCAAAGCTAATCATGACCAGGTGGGTGAACGACATCAAGTCGGATCACCAAGGCTATGTGATTCGCAAAGCGAGATTGGTGGCGATGGGTAACTTTCAAAGATCGGGAATCGATTTTCGTGATACATTTTCGCCTGTTGCGCGTATGTCTTCGTTCCGATTGATGATTAGTCTAGCAGCAGCACTGAATCTGCAGCTTTTCGGTGGAGACATTAACACGGCATACTTGAATGCGAAACTCGGCATACGGCAGTATGTGAGGTCGATAGACGGTTTCCCTTGTGAGATCGACGGGCACAGGTATGTCGTACTGAAAGTATTGTATGGGTTGAGGCAGTCTGGTCGTGAGTGGAATTCAGAGCTGAACCAATGGCTCTTGGATCGCGGATACGATCGGTCGATGACTGAACCGTGTTTGTACTATAAGTTGGAGGGTGAGAAGATCATACTGGTGTTCGTGTATGTTGACGAAATCTTGGTGGCAACCAACGATGAGAACACAAGGTGCAGTTGTTTGACGAGTTAGACAAGAACTACGGCATTAAGAACCAGGGCTTATTGACGCAATACTTAAGTGTAGAAGTCATCCAAACGACTGACCGGATTACGACTACGCAGAGCAAGTATGCGCGGGAAATTTTGGAGAAGTTCGGTTATAATAATGCGCACGCTGTGGGAAATCCCATAGAATCTTATGCTCGTCTTGTACCTCTGGATGGTGATGAAGCGAGTGATACTAGTTTCTCCTACCAGAAGGCCATTGGTATGCTTATGTACCTGGCCACGAGCACGCGTCCGGATCTGGCATTTGCCTTAAGTCAATTCAGTCGGTTTGTGGCAAAGCCGTCGAACAAGCATGTGGGTGTACTTAAACGCGTTCTACGCTACGGTAGACGACGGTATCACGTACGCACGGCAGTGTTTTGACTTGCATCCTGTAGTCTTGGAAGGATTTTATGATAGCGACTGGGCTAACGATCCCGACACACGCAAAAGCACAACTGGATTCGTGTTCACACTAGCTGGTGGATCGAAATCGTGGATGTCGCGTCGACAGAGTGTGGTTGCACTCTTCACGGCAGAGGCTGAATATGTGGCTGCTCGCGAAGCCACCTTGGAGGCAGTTGCTGAATGCAATATCTTGCAAGAAATTTTACCCTAACACACAGTGAAACTTCGCATTGGTGTTGATAACCAAGCTGCGTTGGCAATGGCAACGAAACCGAGCTACAGCAGACGCACTCGACACATCGAGTTGCGCTGGCATTATGTTTGGGAGCTAGTGGAAAATGGAGTGATTGAGCTGTACAAGATACCGGGTGCGGTCAATCCTTCCGATGCGTTCACGAAACCACTGGATAAGCTGCGACTTAAGAGCATGTTGCAAGACGTGGGCGTTGGAAACACTGATTAGTCGAAGCATGCGCTTCGAGGGAGGCGTGTTAAGGTATGAATCTGAGACTCTGCGTCGGCAGTTGGCAGGACACAAGATCAGAGTTCAGATCGATATATGAGACGAGGCTAGCACCATGAATGGTGGTAGGAAAAGCTGGCGAAGCCGCCAGCGCTTATTTATTCTTCCTTTTCGTTAGTTGTGAGCAAGTCGTCTCGGACCCGGTGTGATTTCCAACAGTTTTAGCGTGTGTTGCCCCGAGCGACGTCCAAAGACACTGGCTGACATTTCAAGCAAATGGAGTATTTTATAGATATAGCTATATCTCACACGGTTTAGATAGAGATACATGTATCTCGAAATGATTTGATCATATTGGGAATTTCTGAGTTGTGGTGATGCATGTTACCTGCACTCAATAATATTATGACAGAGTTAGGTCCGTAAATACCGCCGCTAAGAGTAATTATGGCACTTTTAAATAGGAAACGAAGTATATTGTCGCGTAGCCGAAGTTATGCCTGCGCTAGACTCAGTTTAGCTAGTCGGCGGCATAGAGTGGTTTCCGCATATGTCGGGTCACCATTTGCTGGAAGTGAGTCCTGCATAGTTGTCATAAGTTTGCCCCATTTTATTCTGTCCGTGGGCAGTTGTCGTAGGTCGTCAAGGTCCTGAGCAATGCGAAGGCGGTAGCCGCAGCCGCATGAAACTAGATTAGCGTCGCGGACGGTCAGCAGGGTGGTGCGCGGTCGGCCACGCCACTTCCCTGCTGTGCTTGGAGCAAGTAAGCAGCCATTTGGGTGTATGCTGGGATGTCTGGACGGCGCAAGGTGTGACCGAAGAGGCCCCATCTGGCAGCCGTGATCTTGTGCCGGAGCGGTCGTTTGTGACAGGTCTCGTATAGCGTCTGGTTGAACATGTGACGCGGGTAGCGAATACTGAGTACATTGCGTAGCTGGCGACGGTGAAAACTCTAAAACCGTGAAGCTTCGATGTAGTTAGAGCCCATGTGCCACAGTTGTATAGCAAGATTGGCAAAACGTAGCAGTTGTAGAGACGAATCCTGGTTTCATCACTGATGTGGTGCGGTCGTAGCCATACTGTCCAAATCGCGTGAGTGCGGCTGCTGCCAGAGTTTTGCGTCTGCTGAGGTCTTCGGCGTCACCTAGGAGCGATCCAAGTTTTCTGGTTAGTCGCCATTGTTCGTCTGCTGTGCGGGTTCTCGGTGTTTCGCCTGCCGGAGTGACATGTCGTTGTATCTTCGTGATTTCTGTCTTTGAGACGTTCATTTGGAGAGACCAACGCGCGAGAATGGCCGGCGCTCGTTCAAGAATGAGTTCGATGACAGCTACGTCGTGGCAGATAAAGTGTGCATCATCCGAGTAGACTACTGTTTGTTTCAGGAGCGAGTACGGTACTTCCCGTTCCTTTGCTACATCACGAAAAGCTGCCTCTAGAACGACTACAAACAAAATGGGTGAGAGTGAGTCGCCTTGTGGAGTACCTGTGTTGCTTTCGAAGGGATCCATCGCTTGGCGGCCGGCTCGAAGAGCCAGGGTCGTGTTGGCAAGAAGAAGCTTAATGAACCTGATGTCGTCGGTGGTTAGAAATTCTTCGAGTGTCGAAACGAGCTTGTGTCTGTCGATGGAGTGGAAAGCCCAGGAGAGATCGATGCCGAGTATGTGGATAGTTTCCTTGAAGCGTTGTATTCACACAGCTAGCGATGCGTCCCGACGGCGTCGCCGTATTGCGCGATTTTCTGAAGCCGCATTGATGCGGGACAGGGGTCTGTCAGAAATCCGATGAAGAGCGACTAGCGAGATGGCCTTGCGAATGCTGCTGAGGAGTACGATGGGTTGAAGACTGGAACATTCCCCTCGGGGATTGTTCGGCTTCGGGAGACACAGCAGTGTTCCTTCGCCTAGGTTCAGTGGTTCTCCATGTTCGAAACTTTTGTTGAAAAGAGCCGCAAGCTGGGGTGCTAGGACGGCCGCACCGTATTTATGTATTTCCGCTAGAATTACGTCTGAGCCACACGCTCTCCGGTTATTCAGTTTGCGAAGAGCGTGAGTGAACTCTTCTGCAGTAATAGGATGGTCCAGTGCGCGAGCTTCGTAGTCTGGGGTGATTGGCAGACGTGTCGGAAGAGCAAATTGCCCCTTGAAGTGTGCACACACGAGTTGGTTAGTCGTTTTCTGATGAAAATATACTTACCTTCCGAGTCAGTGATAAGCAGTGGTTCTGTGCGTCTTGGCCGGATCGCCCGGACTGCTTCGTAGAAATGAGCCGTATGATTAAGATTCTCGATTTAGGCGATTTTGTCGTTAAGTTCCATGTTGGCGAGGTCACGGCATCGAAAGCGGATCTGGTGGAGGATCACATTGCGTTCATGGCGTAATGCCGTCGTGCTGAAACTGTTGTCGTTGAAGATGCGAAGCTGAATGTCGCGCTGGCGCGATGTGAGTTCTCGTAAGACGACATCGTCGTATCTGTGGTGGTGTTGGCGCGGAGTGGCAAAGTCGACGGTCGCTTTAGCAGTGGAGCGGACGATGTCTAACGTAGCTTTCCATTGCATCGGGACTGGTGCAATTGTGTCCGTGTCGTGATCCCATAGAGCCTCTGCAAGTGCGGTATTGTAGTCAAGTCGGTTGACGTCGTCGTGTATGAGCTGTTCTCGGGCGAGGCGTAACGGGTGGCCTATATGAGTTCGAGGTCTGAAGCGGAGACGTCGAGCTTGTTGAAGAGTAAAGTCCGCGGTCACAAGTTTGTGATCTTAGGGAGCTTCTGTTCCTCCCCGGGATTGGGCGTCCATGCAAAATCTGCGGTAGTTCCGTGAGCATAAGATGTAATCAATCTGGTTGTAGACGTGGTAGTCGACTCGACGTTGGCTCCAGGTAGTCTTGTGCTTTGCCCTCTTCTGGGATCCCGTGTTAGTAGCAAACATTTTGAATTAGTGACATAAGTAGCGAGAGCGTGTCCGTTTCTGTTGCGACGTCCCCGGGCAAATGGCCTAAGGAAGCTTTCGCCATGGCGTTGGTTTACTAGTCTGACATTGAAGTCTCCGGTGATGATGGCAATGTCGCGTCTGGCGAGAGTCCCTAGCGTGGCGTGCAGGTCTTGGTAAACTCTGTCGACGTCTTGGAGGGGCGACCACTGTGGGGTGCGTACGCTGAAATGACATTGATACGTCCCGTGTGTGGAAGATTGAGCTGGAGGACGCCAATACGATCGCTGTTGCCCAATAGCGCCATAGGTATGGCTTGAGGCGGGCGGATACAGCGAACCCGACGCCGTGTTGCTCTCTTGTTGCTGGGAGAATTAGTAGTGTGTAGTCCGCTATCTTCTGTAGGCCGATTGTGGTGATCTTCGTCTCTTGGAGTCCCAGTATGTCGATGTTGTAGAGCCGGAGATCGCGTAGAAGAGAGCCAAGCTGTCTGTGATGGGAACCTAAGGATTGGACATTGAACGTGCCTATGCGTAGGCGGTCAGACTGGTTAGGACGGATTTTTTGGGTCGTTGGACGTCTTGGACTGAGGGGGAGCAAAGGCGGAGACCCGCAAAGGACTCACAGATTCCCGAGAGCACCTGCCGGAAGCGCGCCACTAGTATCATGCCAGCCACGCGTTCCGGGGGAGGACGTTACCCCAAGCACTTTTATATGAAAGGCATAACTGTTCGCGCCCTGCCGTATTATCTGGTAAATAACACCAGCATCCACGATACACTCCCATAATTTACACATATGGCACTTTTTCAGCCTGTGGTCTATTTGGCAGCACTGGAGCGATTCCCGCAGACGTTTTGGTCGTCCTAAATCCTAGATTTTACCCTACACCTCACATAAACGGGGCATTCAGCGCACCCCTCTCGCCCAGGGGTGGCGTAGATCCTAGATCTGTGCTACCCCCCTCCCCTAGCACAGATTTAGGATCGACGCCGCCTGTCCTAAAACCCTGGTATCAAATAAATAAACTGTATAAACCTATGTTTACTGCCACCACTTCAACCCAGGAGCACTTCCGCATTGCTTTGCGCCCGACACCGGACGCACTGCAGATACGTCTCGTTTCGTTTCGCTTCACAGTGAGGTACATTGATGTCACTTAACCTGTAGCTAACGACGCCTAATGTCCGTTCCAACAATCGCCTCTATAGCGCGTGTTGGCTTCTCACTAGTGGTCCCAGACTCATCAGAGGCTCACCTACCGGTTACACGGCGGAGGCCGCGAACCCCGAGAGGTCCTTATTAGAATTTAGCGCCAGCCAGTGTCCTACGTATATGCTTGCATGCGCGAGTGCTGTCCGCCAGCGTTCCTCCTGTGCGCCCGCCGATCTCCGACGGTTCCCTCTGCATGCTCCGTCTGGTGCCCATGGCGATGTTGGCGAGCGCATCAGCCGTTTTGTTGTGCTCGCGTAGATGATGTTGCCAGGAGATAACCCTGATCTGGCCGGCCAGTCTTCGGCATTGTCAGTGGATGGATTTAAGGTGGCCTGCTCTAGGCGGGGTTCCGGTGGCGTGTTGGCAAATTATCATCGCGCTGTCCCCTACCATGTGTACCGGAGTCCAGCGATGCGCCTGGCAAGCCTTGAGTCCGTGTAAGAGCCCCTGATTCTCGGTCATGTTGTTGGTCGTCGTCTGGGTTGCATATGACATGCTCAGTGCCCAACAAGTGTGTAGCTCGGCGAGCGATGAGCCCACCTGGATCACCACCGCCCCGTTGCCGCCAGGGCCAGGATTTCCGCGTGGGGAGTGCTGGGGCTCAGTCCACGTGGTGGCGAGTGCTCTGCGCATGATCGTTGCAGCCCTGAGTAGAGGTCTGATTCCACTATGGGTTGTCAAGTGCAAATGGACCGTATGGTAGCCTTGCGTGAGGTGGTTGTCGAAGAGCGCACGAATGCGGTGGTCCGGTACGTTGTTTAGCGAGTCAAAATGGGCAACCCGCCACCTCCAAACCGCATGAAAGTAAAGTGCAGATCCGATGCGCCAGCAGCATACGGCCAGTTTGACGACCGCCTCGGTGAGGCCATCTTGGTCCTGCATCGTGAGCAGCGGGAATGTTTCCCCAGCGATCTCCCATACCCTGAGTGGGACGTTAGACAGCCGGAGCGCAAAATCGCCTCCTTCAAGTGCGTTGCAGGTGCATGTCAACGCGAGTCAGACGAGCACAATCCAGATGTGGACAGCCTAGAAGAGCGAGATGGCGTGGTTTTTGAGCCTGAGGAGAATTTGCTCCCCACGGCTCGAGCCCAACAATTCGGCGAATGCGTCGCCACTCCAGTGCGCGAGACCGGCTGCCGCTTCCTGGTTTTCTAGGTTCTACTGTTGCTGTACTGCTGCTGCCTTGGCCCTGCCTCTGCGTCGAGCGGCCGCTGTGATAAGTCGCTTGTAATGTTGCCTTGACTGCTTCCATCTACGATTGTCAACCCACAGGCATACCATGCGGCACAGCTTAGGATGAGGGTGCACATAGCCGATCTGCACACTCGGGGTTAGCGTTCTCGCCAGGCCGTCTTCCAGTTCTAGTTGAGAGCGCACGGGAAGCAGCTGATATTCCGATGTATGCCAGCCGTTATCGCCACCGCCGGAGTACCTTTTTCTGCCCTTCAGGACTGCTGCCGTCGTTGGGTGATCCCTCGGCGCTGCCAGGTACCGAACTTCCGAGCTCACCCTCGATCTGAAGAGCAGGTGTGGAAAATTCGAAATTAAGGCCCGGACCAGTAGTTCGAATTGTGCAACGAAAGCCGCCGCGCGTTTCCGTTCCGGGCAAAGTGCCGTGAAAGTTACGCGTCCGCCCCCATGCTGGTGCCAGTGCATTACATTTCGGAGCTGCAGATACGTCTCGCGACCAAGAAGCGGACGACCATGCCCAGTCGGAAAGAGTGCGCTGGTCTGAAGGGTATCTTACCGAATGATATCAATTCAAAGTTACTCTACAAGAAGTGAAAGCATCTAACCAGTAGCCAATATAGTATGGGCGCCTTGCTATTACTTAGTAATCACCTCTCATTCGAATATAGGCTCGCCTCATATCAATTCCATCCTCGTAGACACTCAAGGCCCAGCGCAGTAAGAGAATTAGCACGAGGATGTCCCTTTCCTCGTCAATGCTCGTCGATGTGGATTGAATGCGAATTGGAGCTGCGGGTGGACTGCCTAAACCCAAATATAGGACAGCGTCGTAAATTTAAGTTTAGAACCCAAAGGTCTGCGGGAATTGCCTATCGCGTGGTCGAGGAATCGCCGTGTAAACGTTGCGAGGATCGCACGACAAATGAATTCTACACGCTTTATCCAGGAAAATAAATACTATACATTTTGAGCTCACCGAGTGTCATGTGAGGTGCGTTGCTCGCAAGGTTGGTGAATACCAGGTAGGATCAAATGTCACTGACAAGTGGCTTGGGTTGCATGTACAAAGATCCACTTCGCTAAGAAATGCTTCTCGAACGATTTAGACGCTTTTACTTATTCGACCCACCCAGCACGCAGTACTGTGCTTGCACGTTTTGTTCATTCATTCATTCACATGATAATAACGAGGATCTCGACAATAAATGCAAGTACGACAAAACCTTTGAACCGCTCCGTTTTTAGCTGGGCTCATGATTTATGTGCAGCAATCGATCAGTTTGAATGAAGTGGTCCCTCAATGCGAGGCCAAACTCCAATTTAACGCTTGACTGGAGAGAACCCACACTACAGTACTAGTATTGTGAATTCTACTGGGGCGATTCGCTAAATGACTTGGATTTGAATTGGATTTATAAGTTAAGACCAATCTTGAGCAATGAATCGCCCAGATCAGCAGGGGATTCACAATATAGTTTTCGCAGTCTTGATGTGAAGTCGGCTAGGCAAATTACAACGAACGAATTGATTGAATTTCTACCTGTGAGTTACGCATTTGAGTGATCTAAACCGGTCTGGAGTGTTTGTCTTGCATAACTTGACCAGAATGGAAGTTGTTGACTCATTTACACTCCCTGCTTCTGGGACTGCTTCTGGTGCTCACCCTGCTTCTGGGACTGCTTCTGGTGCTCACCCTGCTTCTCGGATTGCTCACCCTGCTTCTGACCCTCGTCATCCTGGTTGGTACCAGTCTTTCCTTGGCTCTTGTCAGCCTTGTCCTTCTTGTGGTCGTCCTTCTTCTCCTTGGCCTCCTTGTCCTTCTTCTCCTTTTTCTCTTCTCCTTCTTCTCCTTCTTCTTCTTGTCCTTTTCCTCCTTGTCCTTCTTCTTCTTGTCCTCCTTGTCCTTTTCTCCTTCTTTTTCTTGTCCTCTTTGTCCTTCTTTGTCGTCTTGTCCTTGTCCTTGCCATCGTTGCCCTGGCTCGGCGTGTTCTGCTCACCCTGCTCGGTCGAGCCACGAAGACCGCCACCAGCACCAAGTTGGCGACCCACCTGCAGTCCCTCAACCATGTTGTTGGACTTCACAGCGTCAGCTTCAGTGGTCAGGTCCCATGCCGCATTGGTGGGGGCAGCAGTCGCTGTGATGATCGCCAAAGTCAATGCGATGATGTTTGAAAACTTCATGGAGCTTGGGTAGTTGAACGGAGTGGAGTCACAGGAGGTGTAAAGCTTGAGTTTGGCTCGGCAAATTGCGGAATGAGCTTTCGGTCGATCAGTTCATCGCCCATTGAAAGGGGCCGCGCAACTCTCGATGATCGAGCCGATCTTGATCCGAATCCTTCGAACAGCACACGTTTGTCAAGAAAGGAGCGCTAGGGTAGCTTCAACGCGACGCGCACACAGACCACATGTCATTTTATCCATGCGAACTGTCGTGCCAACAACGCAATGACTACCGGTAGGACGCGCTTGGCATGCAACGAATGGGGCATTTTATAAACCGTGCCCATGTAAACGATTGGGTCACGACTTGACTCACTTGAGAACTTTGATGGGCATCTTACAAATCACAAGTATTGAGTACATCGATGGGCAAAACGCGTCATTCGCATACACAATCAAGTTGTATGCGCGCTCTGGGCAAGCAGTTCTGTTGCAGCACTAATGGTAGCCTCTACAGTACTATTTATCCTAGTATGTGTTTTTGGGTCCAAAGATCCTTTGATGCAGCTAGTCGTAGTTCTTCAGGCTAGCAAGTGAGGTAAATGCATCGATTCGTGAAGTGGGCACGAAGAATTTGGTCCTTTATGTACAAACTACCCCGTCTGTGCATGCCGCACTCAATGTCCATTTCGCGTGTGTTACTCACGATCAATAGAAGCGTGGAGATCTCGGGATTAGCTGACATTGATGCAATTGCACGCAAACCGATTTGCTTCGCAGTACAGTCCTGCAAAATGCCTTAAGGGCGTCACCAAAGTTAGTACCTGTATGAATCGTGGAGATCACCAAGTGCTCATGCGACGACTCAGTCATATTCATATTAAATAGCTAGCAGCGCGAAATATGTCGTCGAAAACAGGTTTGAACGAACACACTTCAATTTGATCTTTATCAGGATAGGATAAGTAAGAAGATCAGCACATATGTCGCACTCGTAGCTTTGCGAAGCGTTTCCAACCCCGGCGTATAATTTCGTCGTTTCAAACAGACGTTTAGGATTTGCGTCTCGTATACTTTGTGAAATCGTGGGGTATTGCAAAATCTAGCGATCGATTTTTGTTGCCTTGGATATCCCGGGACTGTTGTGACTGCTTTAAAAACGCTTGCTTGTTTTCCTGATTCTAGCCAACAAGAATTTTACTGAGGAAGTTGCTCTACCCCCACAGATTCTGAAAGCTGTCATATATATTCATCTAACATAATAATATCCACATATTATGTGAGTCGAAGATATCTGCAGGCGTATAGTAATATCATACTGCTCGTACGTAGCACGGATATACTATAATCGACGGTCATGAGGGTGACATCCAGTAGTGCCGACCAAAAACAAAAAATCTTTCATCAAAAATGATTTCTACCCGGACGCCATCTCCGCGCCGTCATAAATAACTCGTTTCTACGCCGACGCAGTTTAAATGGCTCTCGTGTATTCTTCACATTCGCTCCAAGTCAACAAGACGCTTGTACTGGGAAAAGGGATTTCTTAGATTGTAGTTGTATGTACCACGAGGATTCGAGAGGGGCTTTCTTGTTTAATTTGTTCAGTCTTCATATTACTTAGAGCACGCAACGCACGGGGCCCGATCATTTTAGTCGCAGGTAAGTAAGAGAAGGCTCCCCAAAGTGTGCATATTTTTCGCTACTCGAGTAAATCGTTTTCGAAATTGGGCCTTGGGAGAACTTAATTAAGTTATTGCTAAGAAATAACTGGTGAGAAGCTGGCGCTGTATCCCTTCGTTGTCTGCAAACGGTTTACTTTTTCTTTTTTCTCAGTCGGCCATTTTGCTGACTTCAGCAAGCTTTGTAAGATTAGCGACGCCGATGTGAGCTTTTGTAATCCCAAACCTTTCTATGATAGGCTCTTCATTTTTATAGTCCATCGCTGGCGGAGTATTCCAAGACACCTTCGCCACCTTCAGCTTTAGATGAAGTGATAATTTCAAGGGAGTTTGGCGTACCTTCCCTCAAGTGCTTGAATGAAAGCGCAGACTCAACACGCATCTATTTTTTTCTTGTACCGTCAAACGGCAGTCGCACCGAAGAGACTAAAGCCATCGACATTTTACACTCTCTGCTACTGAGAGACCTCTTCCTCCAGAGACTGCTCGGACTGCGTTGTGCACTTAGATCCAGAAATTAAGCTTGGTCGTCAATTCGACTGGCCTAGTTGCTCTGATCTTCCTCGGTCTCACCCTTGTCCTCCGTGGTATCCTTTTGGTCTGTGCTGTCGTCCTTGCCGTCCTTGTAGTCATCTTCTTTGGTGTCCTCGTCGTCCTTTTGGTTCTCCTCATCTTTTGATCCTCCTGGTCCTTTTGATCATCATGATCCTTATCCCCGTGGTCCTTTTGCTCCTCGTGGTCCTTTTGGTCTTCGTGATCCTTTTGGTGCTCCTGGTCACTTTGGCCCTCTTGGTCCTCTCGGTCCTTTTGATCCTCCTGGTCCTTTTGGTCCTCTTTGCCATCGTCTTGGTCCCTTTTGCCGTCATTATCTTCATTGTTGTCATCACCGTCCTCCTTGTTGTCGTCCTTTTCCTCCTTCTTGTCGCCATCATCTTCCTTTTTCTCACCACCCTCTTCCTTGTTGTCATCCTTGTCCTCCTCCTTGTCATCGACTTGGTCATCATCTTCCGTTTTGTCGTCCTTTTGCTCCATTTTGTCGTCATCATCCTCCTTTTTGTCACCCTTTTTGTCCTCCTTGCCATCGTCCTTGTCATCGTCTTGCTCCTTCTTGTCGTCATCTTCCTTTTTGTCATCCTCCTCCTTTTGTCGTCCTTTTCGTCCTTGTCGTCGTCATCTTCATTTTTGTCATCACCCTCCTCCTTCTTGTCGTCGTCCTCCTCTTTGTTGTCATCATCTTCCTTTTTGTCGTCGTCGTCATTACCCTCCTTCTTGTCGTCGTCTTGATTCTTTTGTCGTCATCTTCTTCCTTTTTGTCCCCCTCGTCGTCCTCCTTGTCATCTTCTTGGTCCTGGCTGCTGTTTTCATTCTGGTTGGCATTTTCTCCATTTTGACTGGACGAGTCCTGTTGACTGGGTGTATTTTGCTCACTCTGCTCCGCTGAGCCACGGAGGACACTGCTACCTCCAAGCCGACGGTTAAATTGCAAGCCTTCAATTGCGCTCTTCGATTTCAACTTAGGGTATTCTCCTGTCGTCAATCCAAATGCAGCATCGGTGGTTGGCACAGCCGTGGAAGCTACGACGGCTGCAGCCAGTGCGATGATGTGGGAAAGTTTCATGGTGTCTGGGTACTTGGTAGGAGCTAAGTGAGACCTTTATCGCAAATCGCTGAATGAGCTACGGTATGAGCAAGAATTAAAGAGATCTGTTCAATGGTTTCTCCGATCAAAAAAGCTGTCATATTCATTACTTACGCGCAAAATGCCACATGCATATCTCAAGCTCGGCAGGATTCTTGGACCATGTCACTTCATATTGGTCTTCACTGAAAATCGACGCTCCTACTAATCCTGATCGTACATTTAGGGCTATCCGCTTGCTGCATTCGTGATTTGGAACTTCCGCGCTGAATCGTTCGCGTGTTTGAGGAGCTTGAACATCGTTTGAAATGGCACCAATCTCATCTATTAGACCTACCTCGCTTTCACCTTTCAGCTTTTACACTATCTATCGCGTACTACGATGCACGAAAAAACTCGCTATGCGGCAGCCCGGGTCCTCGCATTCTTTCACCGTGAGTTGGATCGTTCCCAGTACGCGTGATTCCTGGCCACCAACGGCAACAGAAAACGTGAAGGCATCTACCCCACGGAACCCTGTCTGCGGGACGTACTTGACGACCCGATCGCCGACCACCCGCAATAGTTTGAGCGCCGTATCACCCTGAAGACCAACGTAGAAATACGGGTCCATGTTGATCGCAGCTAGACATGCTGCGTCACACACTAGCGAAGGCAAACGCTTTTGCCGTTCGCTCGAGTCACGCAGTATTTCAACACCACCAAACTGCTCGTAACCCATTAAGAAGTTAGTCAATTCGCGATTGCGTGTGAGCGTAGGAAGGTCCACATAGCTGTTCGGTGAATATCGTCGAAGGTAGGCGTCTGCCTCCATGGAGTCCAGCAAACCGTTCCCATCTGCATCAAGATGATCGCGTTCGGTCTCGTCCAATGCGACGTATAGCGTCCCGTGTCGTGGAAGTGCGTGCAATTGGGCCTGAAAGTCCATGTAGTACGCACGAGTCTCGCCTGCTTGGTTGGTGATATGCAATGTCCAATCCGAGATGCCACCGGCAGTAGCATTTCTTCTTCCTCCTTGCTGCCGTTGACTACTTTATCCGTAATCGTCAAAGTCCAGAGACCTTCGCTAGGCATCCCACCGAAAGTGTATTTGAAAGGGTCTTCCAGTGACCACGTTTTGCCACCAGGGAAGTACGCAGTTCGCAGAGGAGTGCCACCGGAATATTGCGAAAGCACGTGGTTCTGCTCTGCAAACACTTCAACTTCAGTGATTGTCAAGATGCCATGGGGTAATTCTGCTATGATACGCACATACTGTGCCTTGGTGCCTGACGGTGGCACCACTGAAATTGCACTGCGGTTTGCTTGACTTGCATCGACACGATACGAGAAAATGGAGCGGTTGTACGCGTCCGCAAAAGACTCGAAATTCATCACGGCTGAGCTGTCGAAAAGCATGACCCAAAATGGAAACATGGACTGATCATCTTCTCGGACTGCTGTGCTCGCGCTGGGTATTGTCGTTTCTTCATTCCGGTACAGGACAGGATCGCTGTCATCATCGATAGACAAAGGCGTTGCGAGTTTAACAACGCCGTTGCCACCACAAATGTTGTGCACACCAACAGATAGCACTGATGGCACTGTGCCCTCTGCAGAGCTGTCTGGTCGTGCGTTGTCCAGGAAAGTGATACGCCATGTAAATGCACCGTTGGGAGACAGCGCAGCGTTGCGAGGTTCACGCGTTATGAACAAACGGGGCATGACATCTCCTAGCGCCAAGAGCTTTGCCTGAATGGACTCTCCGAGACCAATGACTAGAGTACTGACTCGTGCATTTTCGTTGGCGACCATAGCCACCGCATTGTAGTTGATGCTCTCGGTCATAAGCTGCTTCCTCCCATCTGATGTAGTGAAGACCAACGTGAAGTCACCTGTCACGGGAGAAGTCCCATCGTTCGAGTCCACGCGCAAGGTGAAAACAATTGCAGGAATGTCGGGATTCCGATCGGGCACCCAAATGCGCACAGAGCCGATTATGGAGCTTTCAACCAGGCGAAGTTCCCACCATGCAGACTCATTTTCAGCTGGCGAAGAAAGTGTTCGAGCGACATTCTGAGTGGTAATGTCCGCACCCCGAATTCTCCCGTCGATAGCGTTCATTGCGTCACACTTGCCACTGGTTGAGCTTTGTAGTGCTGTAGACCCACCATCCTGAGCTAAGTTCCGCACTCCACCAAAGTCACTAAAGCTATAGTCCCAGCCGACACCACTGGTTGGATTAGGTGCCTCCGAAGCTAGCTGCGCACGGTTAGTCAAAACACTAGGAGTGTCTGGGATACCAAAAGCGTCGCGTTCTGCACAGCAGCCGTCAAAAATGACACTTTGACGTTCCCCGTGGAAAACACGCGCGCGGAGATCATTTGCTCGGGGATGATAAAGTCCACGCAGCTCCACCCGCATATCGCTTACAAGTTGGAACTTTGATGCAAGGCCTGATGTCCTAGTGCGAATAAGGCTAATATCGCCGAGGTCTGTTGGTATAAGCTGCAGGTCAGCGTCCAATGTAGGTTTCACCGCAAGTCGTGTGATCCGAGCTCCGTTGAGTTGAATGAACACACGCGGATCGTACGAAAAGTCTTGAAGGTCAATATCGCCGCTCTTAACCGTGAAGAGAAATGCTGTTTTCGTCTCTGAGCTTCGAGACGAATCGTATACCGCAACTCGAGACGAATTCTGGATGGAGACGGATGGCAGCCCACCTGTGGTGTCGACTTTGACAGACGTGGACCATTGCACCACGACGTCGACGCTCTCACCAGTAACATACGCCCCAGGCCGTTTGTTGGTGAAAACGTGTGCCACCTGAGGTTGATCCGTGTTGATACGTAGTGCGTGGGCATAGCTGAGACTTCGGTACAAATCTGCAGCAGCGTCTAGACTTGTCTGTTCAATTGATGGCGTACCACGGAAACATCCCAGCAAGTACGGCGTGGTCATCGTTACATGGTATCGATATGTACCGTCGTCACCAATACGGCCATTGCATGCATCGAGATCAGTAGGAATCTGGCCATTCTCGTTGTATGGGCCGAAAAGCGGAAATCCATCGAACGCAAACCCCAGCAGCGGCGATGGCATGCCAGCCTGATCTCCAAGCTCTACCAGCAGACAATCAGGCGATGCATAAAACCGATATTCACCTCCAGCATCCACAAGTCCGTTGCATTTGTCTAGCAGCACGAATGCTGGGTTTGTACTACTCATCACATTGCCGCCATATTTGTCGGAATTGGAATTAAAAAATGGCACACCGTTCACCATGACGCCTATGGGCGTGTCGTATGGGAGAGCTGTCGTGGTTGCACTCGCTACTGGGTCTCGCGGGAACTGAAAAACGTAGTCCTGTTCATACACCGTGAATTTGTTGTACACATTTGGGAATGGTCCGAACTTGCTACCATTTGGTGGCACGCCTGTACTGCGCACAATCACGCTAGTTGACGTGTACACCACCGAAACGCCCTCAGGATTTAGCCATGCTGCAGCGTTAAAAGTGGTCGGGTTCTCGTCAATAACGAAGCTGTTAAATCGACTTAGCTCTGATAGTGATAGACCTTCAATCGCTGAAATGTCCGCTGGGTAGCGAAAGACTGATAGCTGGGAGTTTGCGGCTGCTGTTGTATCGACACCTTTCAAGCAAGGCATGAATGGTGAGGCTCCAGGTACTGCAGTTTGTACTAGATGATACCCATATTGGCCATCTAGTCTTATTCTTCCATGGCACTCGTCCAAATCACTGGGTAGCTCCCCGTTTTCATTATAATAGCCATAGATTGGAAATCCATCCAGAGCATATCCGATCATAATTGACGGTTGTTGAGCCGTTTGCACAGTCAGTGATGGTGCCGCATTGCGAGGTTCGTGAGCGGCTGAAAGATAGCATGTTGGTAGTCCCACGTAAAAGTATCGATTATCTGCATCGATGGCACCGCCACATTCATCCGTTGAGCGAGCACTTTCGTTGCTGCTCTTGAAGAGTATCCCATTGAGAAAAATTCCGATGAATCCACCCGGTGCATGTAAGGCACTAAGGGGGCGGTTCCTCTGCTTTGGAAATCGATCTAGCTCGATAAAATACTTTTGCTCCTTGATGATGCCAAGTAGTTTGCTTTCGTGGTCTGGAATACTGTTGGTGTAAATGTTGCTCGCTGCTCGCTGATGTAAAATTGTGAAGTCACTCACGAGCGTCACACCGAGCACAGTCTCACCTTTTACGATACCTGTGGTTGGTTCTATCTGTGTGACGTAGGTGACATCGTTGTGAGACGTAGGATAGCGTATCTCTGCCCAATCGTTTACCTCAGGAAGATCTAGCACGGCGTTTGTCACGGGAAATGTTGCGGAGCGCTTGATACTGCTACCAAGGCCGCCTAGCTGCAATGCATTTGCTGAACTGGAGCAAATGACGAGCTTATCAAATTTGCGTTTATCTGGAGCACTTCGTTCCGAAACGGGGCAACGTCTGTACTCCAGTCGATCAACTTGGTCACCCACTTGGACTTCATACTCAAACAACAGCACATCAGTCCCGGACCCAGAAGTGTAAAAGCTCTCTTCGCCAGATCCGGTGTATCAGGGTTCCCCGTTTCGAGTTGCAATGTCGGCTTCGGACCGGCCACTGTGACGGGTGCTGAGAATGTCACGGAAATTGTGAGCGTATCGCCTGCTGCATAGACCCCGTCCGACATTGGACTTCCCACGCTGATCACTCGGAAAAGTATTAAACGGGTCATATACCGGTCAGGTCGTGCTTTGGGTCTTGCGCAAGTCTTAGACCGAAAGCGTGACCTGAGCTAGAGGTTTCTTAAAGGAGCCGAAGTCGCTGTGTTACATGTTGCACAAGTCCGACATACATACCATATACCATATCGTCTTGGACGATGCCGGACTCGATTTAAAACGTCACCCACGCTAATTGTTAAAAACACATATATTTTTTATTTCGCCATCAACAGGAAAAAGTGAGGGAAACCTGAAGATCGACGATAACATGCATAGTCAACCGCTAAATCTTACTCGAGCCTCTTGTGTCACGTTTGGAGCCTCACCATCCAAGCATGAGCTATCTGCGTTGCGTACTTACACAACTGTTGAATCCTGCACATCTGTCAGTGTCGGCATGACGTCTTCATCAATCTCTTGGCTTGCGTATTCAAAGGCGTGGTCGTTTTCATCACCTTCTTCAAACTCTTGCACGTCGTCGTAGCGACTTTGAGGACCAGGCAGATCGTCACTGTCTGTGTCGGGCTCATCGAAGTCCGATTCGGAGTCATCGCTATAGTCTCCCAGCCTATCTTCGCCATCAGCATGTTGATCTGCTTCTGATTCCTCATCAGACGACTCGAACTCCATCGCTGGAGGAAGCTGCACCTCTTCACGTCTCTGTCGTTTTGCTCGAACAGGTGTGTCAGCAACCTGTGCTGCATACGAGCGAGATATCTGCTCAATGGTGTCGACAAACACTGGTATGGAGGGTGCGCTGCAGGAAAAGCTTTGTTCAGCTCCCTGTTAAAGCGTTCCAGCGGGTTGTTGGTACGGCAGACAAGCCCTCGGCTTAGCCCGTGAACATTCCACACTTCAGGTGTGTACTTCTCCACCCACGTCTTGGAGAAGTATGTCCAAAATACTTTCCATTTTCTTTCCGAGTAGAAAGTCCCACTCGACTTGCATTTCGCTTTGATAGAACATTGAACATGTGCAATGCCCTTAGTAGCAATATGCTTTCTTTTGATAACGATGAGAACATCAAGAACACCTTTTTCCATTGCAATGCGAATCTCGGTCTCTGGAATTCGCAGCTTCTTCATTTTTCTGTGAACTGCCTGCTTAAAATGGAAGTAGCAGCCTACTCGACGTGTCTCCGGAAACTGGATGCGGACTGCATTAATGAGTGCAGCTTCAAAATCGCAGACCACAGTCGCTGGACGAAGCTTTTCGTTCGTGCGATCCACGACAAAATTGAACACATTCCAATAAGTGTCCTGAGATTTGGATGAGCATAGCACGTAGACACCGGTACGTGAATTCCTGACGCCTGGTCGAGCACCATGACGACAACGCACTGCCGAAATTGAGATGGCACGCATCGAAATGTGCCATCGACGAAAATTGTAGTGCCGCTATACATGAGCAACTTGATTAAGTCTGGGTTTGCCACCCAATGATGCGTTGGGGTCGATCGCTATACTTCTGCTCTTCTTCGTAGTAGGACAGATGAAATTGGAAAAATCTAAGTATAGAACCCTTTACCAGCGACAGAGGGGGCGCTCTATCAGGCCATGGACATTTGCACCCCAATAGTTCCTTCGCGTGTTGAAGACCCGATTGATTACTTGATCTCCAACTAGGCCAATGACGGCTTCATTCGGGGGCCTGTTCATGTAGAACTCGGTGTTGACTATCTCCCAAATTCTGCGTGCCGTCAGTGCCATCTCCGTAATGGCAAGTATGTCGACTCGATCCTTCATACCCTCCACTATGTTAACCAAAACTGCTTCCTCGGGGGCAGGCTGAGCTGCAGGACGGCATTCATGCGGTCTCGTGACGACATAATGACCTGCCACTGGTAGGTACACAGCCTTAGCACGGCAACCAGTTCGCCGATATGTACTGCAACGGTACGTCGACTTGATGCTGGTTCGAGCAGAACGCGTGAACGGAAACCCGTCGAGAAAGATCACCGTGGTGTGGTTTTCTGATCGCTCAGCTGCTATGTTGTCGGGGGTATCCGACCTGTGGCGAATTGGGAGCGCCATCGGTAATGTTCGCAGCAAATTCACGAATGATGTCACCGACCACAAAATGAGACCGTGGTCTGTTACGAATCTCATCTTTAACTTGCTAGTAGGCCAGCAGCAGATAATGGATAGGACAGCAGCTGGTTGTGCATGCTTCTTACCGCGCCCACATCTAGTGGGTGCTCGACGCGAGCTCCACAAGCTCAACGACAAACAGCAATGAATCCCCTCGTGAAGCGCATTGTTGCATTAGACCTAAAGGCAGACCTGATCAACAGACGAGATTGGAAGCCTATGACCGAAACCCTGACCTGACCGGCATTTGACCCGCTTTACAGCTAACCTGATCACTCGTGGGGGTTCAAAAGTATCAATGTGGATGTCGCGGTTGTTGCTAAGACTTCCGGTCGCGCCAGGAACAGGAAGCCGCAGCGATGCAAATCGATACTGCTTCAATTCACTAGCTGCAGCGGACAATTGTGCGTTTGAGAAGGACATCGAGAGTGCGTCGATGCTTGAATACTCCAGTGGAAGAGCCATATCACCTACACGGGTAGTGTATGAAAATGTCAAAACCTTCGTTCCGGAGCCTGCAGTGTACACAGCAAACGGTTCGACCGTGTTGTCGTCTAATGCATTGACGTCTGTGTTGGATGCGACTGAAAGCTTCAAGCGAGGTGAAGCATCGTTTGGGACGATCACTGCTTCCGAAAACGTGATGATGATATCGATTACCTGGCCTGCACCGTACACTCCATTCGCGACTCCAGATGAAACGGATACAATTCGTGGTGATGCTGCATCGACTCGGAGTGCAGACGCGAAACTGAGACTACCTTTTGCTCCGGGTAAAGGCAACGTATTCGTAGCAATTAAAGATGGCGCTGCTGTGGATTGAAGAATGGAGCACTGTAGACTGTTTGATCCGGCGTAGTCGAGTTGTGCTGAGAGATCACCGAATTCAACAGTATATACGAACTCAAGCAACTTGGTTTCAGACCCGCCAGCATAAACTGCTTTTCGGTCCTCGATATCACCGATGGAAAAGTTAGCGAGCACGATTGCGCTGCAATAGCACTCACAAAAACCGGGAATGAAAAGCGAACGCGAACGCGAATTTGATCAGAGAGGCCATAAGTCCCGTTGGGAACGGCGCTAGTAACGTTCACTACTGTTGGTGGCGTTGAAATCACATTAATCGTAGATGAATCGGAAAAACTTCCAGCCTCACCTGGAATCGGAAGCTCAAGGTTGGCTGCCAATATCGAAGTGGTAGCCAACGCGGCAATGGTGCCTGTGAGCGCATTGTTGCTCGCGTAATCGAGATTTACTGACGAATCTCCGTTAAGAATCTGAATGGAAAACACGAGGGTGGTGCTTCCATCGCCCGACATGTACATTGCTTCACGAGTACCTCCATCGAATTGAAGCAACAGCAATGGACCAAGAAGAGGATTTTGAAGCGCTACTTTTCGCGTAAACTCCACGGCCAGTTGCAGACTATCCCCAACACCATAGTCCCCATCGCTGTTTTTGCAATAAACACGCTTAACTGTGGGTGGGCTTGAAGTGATTCCGATTTGGTACTTGTATGACAAACTCCCAGTCTTTGCTGGGGCCCCAAGTCTTAAAGGCACGTAGATACCATCAGTGTCGGATATGACTCCTCCATTGAGCTCCAACGCACTCTGTGACGCAGCTTCAAGCACCAAGCAGATATCCCCTGTCGCCACAATGTACACAAATTGAAGTCGAGCAGTTCCTGTGCCACCAATGTACATCGCATACGTTGCTGTATGGGCATTTAGCTTCAGTCGAGGAGAGCCTTGAACAACTGCAGGACCCGTGAACACCACAAAGATAACGATACGCTGACCAGGAGAATAGACTCCGCTAGGTACATCAGACTCGACTGCTGTAACACGAAAACCGTCGGTTCGAACAAATATCTTCCGGATATTCCCAACGAGACTAAGAACGGCATCAGCTCGCACAGCCACTCCAGGTATCGGCAGTGTAAGGTCTGCTCCAAGAACCGGTTTTGCAGACTTACACAGGATTTGTGCAGGATTTTGTAGAAACTCCATCCCTGCAAGAAGCGGTCGGATAATGAGAGAGTTCTCATTCAATATGTCAAGGGCAACGTTCCGAGTATTGTCCTCTTTTTCAGGGATGTACAAGAAGCGAAGGGTATTTGTACTCGAACCGTCTGTATATATCGCTGTGCGTGTCGACAGCCCTGGAACATTGAGAATGAGCTCTGGAGTGCCAAGCACCACCACCCGACGAGAAAACGAAAGCAAAATGGAAATCTCTTCTCCAATATCGTAGGTACCATCAGCGATAGGTGACTGAATATTCATTACAGCAGGAGGGGTCGAATCTATCTCAATATTATTGTGGACTGATAAAGAGCCCACCAGCCCGGGTGCTGGAAGTGCAGTTATCGCTGTCGTAAAAGGGTTAGTAGATGCTCGCAAAATCTCTGCAAAACCCGTCAGCTCCAGTGACCTCACGAAGTAGGCTTGATCGTCTCCAACACGATCATCAACGACATCTAAACGTGCACTTGAGTCTCCAATTTTTACATCATACTGGAATCTGAGCGTAGCAGTTCCGTTACCCGATGCTAGAAAAGCTCGTGCAGGTGCACCACCCGTAGCCAGCAGTAGGACAGGAAACCCAAAAACAACCACGGGCAGCGTGAATACGACATCGACTAAAATCGTATCACCTGGGTAGTACGTGCCGTCAGGTGTTGATGACAATACTTCAACTACACTTGGCTGGGTTGGCTTAATCACGATCGTGCGGCCCTTTCGTCGCTTGGCACCGAAGTCTCTGGATCTCTCGGACGTGGCACGAAGACTCGTGACAACCAGTCCGCAGCACCAAATAAGGGGCTCCAGTGCCAACAACTTGCACGGCACTTGTGAACTGCACGAAAATGTTGATCACTTCTCCGACCCCAAATTTGCCCTCGGTGTGGTCGGAATACACGCGAGTGATCTTCGCAGGTCCTTGACTGTGCAGTTGAACCGGTTCATGAGGCACGTCGATGCTTAAAACCAGCTCTCCACCGTCCGGAATATACAGATTTGCTTCCAGTCGAACATCCTTCGAGGTGTCGGCATTGACTACGGTGTCGATATCTGTTGCTTGAGGGATCGGTTCAATTGCATCGACGGTCACGGGTGGAGTTAGTATCGTTAGTAGAATGAGGTGCAGCAAGAGAACGAGACCGAGCGCCATCCCGACAGCAAACTTTATCTATCCGTCAAAGATATGTCTGTTGACACACTGACCTTTCACGACATTGCTGCATGGTCATTTATCGTGCTGGATGAACGTTACCATGCTCGATTGAGCACGCTTCGAGCAAGAATAGTCTTCGGGAGCTGAAGTTAAACAGCAATCAAGCTCCTTCATTGCAGGGCTTAAACGATGGAAATTCGGACGAAGCCTCAAATTCGAGGCACCGTCGGATGTGAATTGTTGCGGTATGTTGAATCTGTGGACCCTCGGGCGGCTGAAGGACTACGACGAGAAAACCCGAGTGATGTGCCTCCAGACCTTGAGGTTCTACTGGAAGAGGAGACTCGACACTCGATTACCGACGCGTATCAAAAACTACTATTTGAGGTCAAGGTGCTGTATCGCAAAGGGAATTTCAAAAGCTCACAAGGTGAGGTGATCGTGCAACGCGTGCGCGATATTGCAAGTGGAGGCAAGACGTTAGATTTGTCAGGGTTCATCATCTTTGATGAGTTCGTAGACTTGTTAGTGCCGTATTTGCGGTCGAAAACGTGTAAGTTGCAGGCGCTGAATCTTGCTCGAACACCGATTGGGGTCCAAGCAGCTATCAGCGTGGCGCAAGCAAGCAACTCCGTGCTTCAAATACTGCAGTTTTCAGATCGTCCGATTCCAGTCGAGAGCATTCGCACCGATGCAGCAAAAAATGGTCGTGTTGTGCTCTCCGGACAGAATTTCAATCACTTGGATGCAGCAGCTATTGGTATTCTTGTCGAACGTGAACGCAAAAAGATTCAGAGGCTGGACTTGTCGGGCAGTTTACTGACAGGGCCTAAAGCTAACGTATATCATGGGATCAGCACCATTTTTCAAGGCCTCAAAAGTTGTCACCAACTTCAGGAATTAAAGTACGTTTTCACGTATATGCACAAACCTGTTACCATTTCTCTCACGGCACTAATCTCACGGGTTATCATGTGCAGTCTCAGTTCGGCGAACCTGCGATCGGATGGTCTGGTTGCTCTCGCCAATGCCATTCAAGACTATTCTGTTTTGGAGAAGCTTGACTTGAGTCGGAACAGAGTAACGCATAATAGCAGTGATGAGAAGCGCGTCGCTGGATTTGAAGCTTTTGCAACGCTCTATGGAGAGCAGAAGCACTGCGCGAATTGAAGTACGTATGGGGATACCTATAGCGCTCGCTGCTGGTAATAAAAATTGTAGCATCTAACGTGACTGTGAACTGCTCGCGTATTTAGTTTGACGGGAAACTACTTGGACTACTTGTGCTCTGTTCACATTGCAGCAATGCTAAAAGTTAACCGCACGCTGAGGGTGCTGGATCTCTCTCAGAACCCCTCGCTGATGCTGGAGTTGTCGAGCTGTCCACGGGTCTCAAGAAAAATGCGTCACTACTGTCGCTTAAGTATGTCGTTGTCATGCTATTTGTCTCGGCGCTCTTCACTAACCTGATACTGGTTTGTGTTTGCTGTACCAGCTTGTCTGAATGTCAGTTTAGCTGTGAAGGCTTGAATGAAGTCGTGACAATGCTGCGGAAGTATAACAGCACACTTCAGACTCTCGAGTAAGTGTTTCTGGTATTCGATGTGAGATTCGCACCTGGAAAGCGAGAACGATACCCTAACATTTACTCGGCATTTAGCATCACCAACAATACGGACGTGCGATCACAAGGATACCGAAGCCTCGTGAAGTGTGTGTCTATTAACCCTAGAATTATCGAAGTTGTCCTTAATCCTGGACCCAGGTATGAGAAATTTGCAAGCAAAACCCGGGACTACCTTGTGGTCAACGCTTTGCTAAACTCTATGCGAACGGTAAGCTTGTTTCGTAAATGAAATCGTCATAAAATGTGGTAAATATCTTACAACGACGAGCATTGTGGACTGATTTCCAGGACGCTACACGGTTTTCGGGCTTCCCCGAGTTTTCGGAGATGCAGCGAACAAACTTTGTGGAGAAGCTTGAACGGTTTAGCGAAAAGGAGCTTAGGCAGCTGCACGAAGAGCGCATTGTCGAAAAAGCAGCCATGTTTTCGGACGAAAAGGCAGCAGCAGGTCTATCAACATTGCGGCACTATGCTACGCAGGAGCAATTCGCTCCGTTGAAGCGACTTCTATGGGTTTTCGAGACTGGCAGTCGTCATGATGATCTGGTAGAGCGACGGGAACAGTCCAACAATAAGAAGACGATTGACAGCGATGAAGATGACGAGGACATATGGGACTACCCACTAGTTTAGCGATGATGAGACGTGTTTGGTCTTGAGCTTTCGCAACGGACGATAACAAATAAGGACAGAAACGTCTTCGCTTTCAACTCCATTTGCTCATTTGAAACGACTTCGCTCGCCTTCACAGCTTTTTGCACTTCCTTTCTTTCAGCTCCTTTCCTTAAACATGTCAACAGGTAGCAGACTTAAACTTCAATAGCATGAAATTGGTTTGACTGCTGTGGATTAGAACTGACATTGTTCAATGATAGGATTGAAATCCGGGCCAGTCACTCGCGTGTGCCATGTCTGCGGACGGCAGTATGGTTTATCTTCGTTCGAGATCCACTTGAAGCAATGCAAGAAGCTCTGGGTCCAGCAGGTAATTAAACTCTATGAAGGTGGTCGTGCAATGTTATGTTTTTCACGTTGGTGTTTGACGCAATTCAGGAGGAACTCAAACCGAAGAACGAACGACGACCAATCCCGAAAACACCGCCTGGAATTGGTGAAGGCGGCGGCGAAAGTAGCAAAGGCATGACTCGGGAGGAAGTTGAAGCTCTCAATCAGGCCGCACAAGACACGTTTAACGTCCACGGCATGGACACCTGTGAATTTTGCGGACGGACATTTGCTGAAGGACGGCTTGCGATTCACAACAAAAGTTGTCGCGCGGACAGCGTCTCGAAGAAAGTCACTGATGGTGCAGTGCCGCGAAACAAGAAAGGTTCGTCCTGGTTGTGCAGTGAGAAAAAGATCTGCACGTTAATTTGTTGTGGTTGCTTCTGTTGCAGAACCCGAGGTGGACTATGGTCGTGCTCGACCATCAACACGACCACGTGCTGATAGTTCGTCTTCCGAGACGAGTGGATACAGTGAGTCTGGTAGTGCTGGAGAAATAGGACCAACAACTCAGCGCCCTTCAAATTCAGCAGGCGGCCCTCGCGCGTTATCGGGTAGTTTGGCCAGCAATCGTAAGAAGATCCCCGGACATGATCCAGCAGCGGTGCCTCGACAGCGAATCCAGTCACGTCTGGAGCAGGTTGTAGATGCAGCATCATTATCGCAAGAGCTTCAAGGGAACACGAGCATGGTCAGCATAATTCAGGCAAAACTAGATCGCTGGGAAGCTACGACACTCGCTACATTACAAGAAATCAAAGATCTGAAAGACGTGTTCGCTCAACTTAATACCTCATAACAAACTAGTATGACCATATCAACTGCCACTCGCCATTGTGCTGCTGCTTCGTGCATGACTTTTTGGTCTACAGAGTGTAGCCATCTTGTCACTCAGTTCTGAAGCAGCTGTTTTAATCCCAGACCTCAGTCAATAAAAGGTCCCCCATGGAAGCTGAGAACGAGCGTCTGCGCGTCGCCCTGCGCGCTCTCCAGGAGCGCTACGACCGTCTGGACGCGTCCTCAAGTCAGCAGATCCAGTCGCTGATCGACGAGAACGAGGCGCTGGCCGAAGCCAACCGCCTGCTGCTCGAGAGGCAGGCGCAGACGCCGCCCGCTCCTCAAGACGACCCGCTGCGGGCGCTGCAGGTGCCGGACGAGCTGCTGCTGCCTGGAGCGGCGCTACAAATCAATCAGGTGGCGGCTCTGGACGACGTGCACGCCTTCGGGAACCTGCTGAGCGTCAGCGCGCACGCTGCGAGGCCCGAGATCGTCATCACCGGCGGCGCGGACAAGTGCGTGTGTGTACACGACTGGAGGAGCCGCCGCAAGCTCAGCAGCCTACAGACCAGCGCCCCAGTGCTAGCCGTGGCCTTCAACCCCAGGCCAGAGTTTGCAGACTACTTTGTAGCAGCAGGGATGGACGCCAAGCACGGACTGTACAGGCTGCTGCAGGACGGACTCGAGTGGCGCGTCGAGACGGTGCGCGAGTTCCACGACCATACGCGCCACGGCGCGTTCAAAGTGGCGTGGAGTGCGTCCGGGCTGCTGTTTGCGACCGGCTCTAGTGACAAGTCGCTCAATATCTATCAGTGCTCGCGGCTCGTGAGGACTGAAGACAGAGGTGACCAGGGAACGGAGCAGTGCGACAAGATCAAGTCGTTCTACTTCAACGGCGCAGTTGAGGCGATCGTGTTCGCGCCGGCGCCAGCGCCTGATTCAGAGGAAGATGCTGTTGAATTGGGTGCAGTGTCGAGCACCCACGAACTGCTGGTGATTGCTGTGCGGGATGACTGCTATGTGCACTATGTCGACTGCTCTACGTTCGAGAAGGAGAGGTACTGCTCTGTAGGAGGGGTTATTTTGTTTGGTGATCTAACGTGGCACGCATTGATGTTTGTTGCAGAGTCAACATGAACCCGGATGGGATCGAGCACGTTTCATATACGATTATGGACCTGGCCCTGTCGCCGAGTGGAAAGTACCTGTTGGCTGCCACGGACTCGAACCGAAACGTCATATTTGAGGTACGTTGATGCCGGTCCGACTTAGCTAATCGTGGCGTGGAGAAAGCTAATTTCTATGGCGATTTCACTGCGTCGATGTAGATCCAGCGGAACGTGGCGCTGCGGAGCTTTTACGGGCATAAGGCGGGACCGTACAGTCAGCCGCGCGCTGCATGGCATCCATCGGAAAAGTACGTCATCTCCAACAACGAAGAGAACGGTGCCATGTATGTGTGGTCAGTTGCTTCAGAGCGTGTCGTGGAGACGTTTGATGCCCACGACGCGTTAGTGCGAGACATCGCGTGCCCGCCAGTTGTATCTTCGACTGGCATTCCGATACTGGTGACTGTGTCCTATGATAAACGGATGAAGGTCTGGGAATCACCGCTGGAAAAGGCTGGTGTAGAGGTAATCTAAACACGCGCTTTAGAAACTCGGTGCTTGTTATGAGGTATTAAGTTGAGCGAACACGTCTTTCAGATCGTTGATTTCTTGTAATGTAGCGAGTGTCGTAGCTTCCCAGTGATCTAGTTTTGCCTGAATTATGCTGACCATGCTCGTGTTCCCTTGAAGCTCTTGCGATAATGATGCTGCATCTACAACCTGCTCCAGACGTGACTGGATTCGCTGTCGAGGCACCGCTGCTGGATCATGTCCGGGGATCTTCTTACGATTGCTGGCCAAACTACCCGATAACGCGCGAGGGCCGCCTGCTGAATTTGAAGGGCGCTGAGTTGTTGGTCCTATTTCTCCAGCACTACCAGACTCACTGTATCCACTCGTCTCGGAAGACGAACTATCAGCACGTGGTCGTGTTGATGGTCGAGCACGACCATAGTCCACCTCGGGTTCTGCAACAGAAGCAACCACAACAAATTAACGTGCAGATCTTTTCTCACTGCACAACCAGGACGAACCTTTCTTGTTTCGCGGCACTGCACCATCAGTGACTTTCTTCGAGACGCTGTCCGCGCGACAACTTTTGTTGTGAATCGCAAGCCGTCCTTCAGCAAATGTCCGTCCGCAAAATTCACAGGTGTCCATGCCGTGGACGTTAAACGTGTCTTGTGCGGCCTGATTGAGAGCTTCAACTTCCTCCCGAGTCATGCCTTTGCTACTTTCGCCGCCGCCTTCACCAATTCCAGGCGGTGTTTTCGGGATTGGTCGTCGTTCGTTCTTCGGTTTGAGTTCCTCCTGAATTGCGTCAAACACCAACGTGAAAAACATAACATTGCACGACCACCTTCATAGAGTTTAATTACCTGCTGGACCCAGAGCTTCTTGCATTGCTTCAAGTGGATCTCGAACGAAGATAAACCATACTGCCGTCCGCAGACATGGCACACGCGAGTGACTGGCCCGGATTTCAATCCTATCATTGAACAATGTCAGTTCTAATCCACAGCAGTCAAACCAATTTCATGCTATTGAAGTTTAAGTCTGCTACCTGTTGACATGTTTAAGGAAAGGAGCTGAAAGAAAGGAAGTGCAAAAAGCTGTGAAGGCGAGCGAAGTCGTTTCAAATGAGCAAATGGAGTTGAAAGCGAAGACGTTTCTGTCCTTATTTGTTATCGTCCGTTGCGAAAGCTCAAGACCAAACACGTCTCATCATCGCTAAACTAGTGGGTAGTCCCATATGTCCTCGTCATCTTCATCGCTGTCAATCGTCTTCTTATTGTTGGACTGTTCCCGTCGCTCTACCAGATCATCATGACGACTGCCAGTCTCGAAAACCCATAGAAGTCGCTTCAACGGAGCGAATTGCTCCTGCGTAGCATAGTGCCGCAATGTTGATAGACCTGCTGCTGCCTTTTCGTCCGAAAACATGGCTGCTTTTTCGACAATGCGCTCTTCGTGCAGCTGCCTAAGCTCCTTTTCGCTAAACCGTTCAAGCTTCTCCACAAAGTTTGTTCGCTGCATCTCCGAAAACTCGGGGAAGCCCGAAAACCGTGTAGCGTCCTGGAAATCAGTCCACAATGCTCGTCGTTGTAAGATATTTACCACATTTTATGACGATTTCATTTACGAAACAAGCTTACCGTTCGCATAGAGTTTAGCAAAGCGTTGACCACAAGGTAGTCCCGGGTTTTGCTTGCAAATTTCTCATACCTGGGTCCAGGATTAAGGACAACTTCGATAATTCTAGGGTTAATAGACACACACTTCACGAGGCTTCGGTATCCTTGTGATCGCACGTCCGTATTGTTGGTGATGCTAAATGCCGAGTAAATGTTAGGGTATCGTTCTCGCTTTCCAGGTGCGAATCTCACATCGAATACCAGAAACACTTACTCGAGAGTCTGAAGTGTGCTGTTATACTTCCGCAGCATTGTCACGACTTCATTCAAGCCTTCACAGCTAAACTGACATTCAGACAAGCTGGTACAGCAAACACAAACCAGTATCAGGTTAGTGAAGAGCGCCGAGACAAATAGCATGACAACGACATACTTAAGCGACAGTAGTGACGCATTTTTCTTGAGACCCGTGGACAGCTCGACAACTCCAGCATCAGCGAGGGGTTCTGAGAGAGATCCAGCACCCTCAGCGTGCGGTTAACTTTTAGCATTGCTGCAATGTGAACAGAGCACAAGTAGTCCAAGTAGTTTCCCGTCAAACTAAATACGCGAGCAGTTCACAGTCACGTTAGATGCTACAATTTTTATTACCAGCAGCGAGCGCTATAGGTATCCCCATACGTACTTCAATTCGCGCAGTGCTTCTGCTCTCCATAGAGCGTTGCAAAAAGCTTCAAATCCAGCGACGCGCTTCTCATCACTGCTATTATGCGTTACTCTGTTCCGACTCAAGTCAAGCTTCTCCAAAACAGAATAGTCTTGAATGGCATTGGCGAGAGCAACCAGACCATCCGATCGCAGGTTCGCCGAACTGAGACTGCACATGATAACCCGTGAGATTAGTGCCGTGAGAGAAATGGTAACAGGTTTGTGCATATACGTGAAAACGTACTTTAATTCCTGAAGTTGGTGACAACTTTTGAGGCCTTGAAAAATGGTGCTGATCCCATGATATACGTTAGCTTTAGGCCCTGTCAGTAAACTGCCCGACAAGTCCAGCCTCTGAATCTTTTTGCGTTCACGTTCGACAAGAATACCAATAGCTGCTGCATCCAAGTGATTGAAATTCTGTCCGGAGAGCACAACACGACCATTTTTTGCTGCATCGGTGCGAATGCTCTCGACTGGAATCGGACGATCTGAAAACTGCAGTATTTGAAGCACGGAGTTGCTTGCTTGCGCCACGCTGATAGCTGCTTGGACCCCAATCGGTGTTCGAGCAAGATTCAGCGCCTGCAACTTACACGTTTTCGACCGCAAATACGGCACTAACAAGTCTACGAACTCATCAAAGATGATGAACCCTGACAAATCTAACGTCTTGCCTCCACTTGCAATATCGCGCACGCGTTGCACGATCACCTCACCTTGTGAGCTTTTGAAATTCCCTTTGCGATACAGCACCTTGACCTCAAATAGTAGTTTTTGATACGCGTCGGTAATCGAGTGTCGAGTCTCCTCTTCCAGTAGAACCTCAAGGTCTGGAGGCACATCACTCGGGTTTTCTCGTCGTAGTCCTTCAGCCGCCCGAGGGTCCACAGATTCAACATACCGCAACAATTCACATCCGACGGTGCCTCGAATTTGAGGCTTCGTCCGAATTTCCATCGTTTAAGCCCTGCAATGAAGGAGCTTGATTGCTGTTTAACTTCAGCTCCCGAAGACTATTCTTGCTCGAAGCGTGCTCAATCGAGCATGGTAACGTTCATCCAGCACGATAAATGACCATGCAGCAATGTCGTGAAAGGTCAGTGTGTCAACAGACATATCTTTGACGGATAGATAAAGTTTGCTGTCGGGATGGCGCTCGGTCTCGTTCTCTTGCTGCACCTCATTCTACTAACGATACTAACTCCACCCGTGACCGTCGATGCAATTGAACCGATCCCTCAAGCAACAGATATCGACACCGTAGTCAATGCCGACACCTCGAAGGATGTTCGACTGGAAGCAAATCTGTATATTCCGGACGGTGGAGAGCTGGTTTTAAGCATCGACGTGCCTCATGAACCGGTTCAACTGCACAGTCAAGGACCTGCGAAGATCACTCGCGTGTATTCCGACCACACCGAGGGCAAATTTGGGGTCGGAGAAGTGATCAACATTTTCGTGCAGTTCACAAGTGCCGTGCAAGTTGTTGGCACTGGAGCCCCTTATTTGGTGCTGCGGACTGGTTGTCACGAGTCTTCGTGCCATGTCCGAGAGATCCAGAGACTTCGGTGCCAAGCGACGAAAGGGAAGTTTTCGCTCGGCTTTGGCACCCAAAAAGTGGGGAATGTGCCGTGGGATGCCACGGCTAAAGTGTTTGCTGAATATGTGCAGCGTATGAACAGGATCGACAAAATCAAAGTCAAGTACAGCATCGATGAAGACCGAGCGTGCACGTTTTTCGGCAACAACATTACAATCACGTTCGAGTCGATGAATATTGCAGGCACGGATGGCGATTTGGTAGAAATGACGGGCGATGCAACGAACGCCGCGGGCGATGGCGTGGTGCTCAGCCATATTATGTATTCACCGATGGTCACAGCAACTGCTTGGGAGATACAGAAAGGAGTGCTAGTACCGGATAGACGTGCTCAATATGTAGCTCAGACAGCACCCGACACGCTCAAATTTTCTTACACTGTGCAGACAGGAGACAACACGACTAAACTGGAGTATGCTGACAGCGATTCGTTAGGATTGTCGCTTCGAGCTGTTGGCGGTGTGCGAATATTTAATGGTGGCAGCAACGTGCTTGCCAATGTGATCTTACCACCGCCAGGATTTGCTGGGGACTGGGAGAGAGGACTTGGTACCAGTCTTTCAAAAACAACGCACTTCAGATTGATGTGACTTCTCCCTTCGTGAAGTCTGTAACTTCGCCTCACGTGGATGGCACATTTGGCATCGGTGAAGAAATTCTAGTGCATGTGGCATTTTCGCAAGCTATTGTGGTGTCGGGACTTCCCACAATTGTATTGGAGACAGGCTCTGTGGATCGCATTGTTCCTTTTAGCCAAGTATTGATGCCCGACGGGGTTATCGCTGAGTTCAAGTACGTGGTCCAGTCCATGGACACAACACCAGACCTCACGTACACGGCCGTTAATGCACTGCAACTGAATGGCGGGTCGATTAAAAGAAAGTCAACCACGCCAACTACTAACGCTGTACTGAGACTTCCAGTGAATGGGGAATCTGGAAGTCTGTCAGTTAGCAAAAATATTGTTGTTGATACGACTAGCCCAAAGATTCTGAGTGTTGCAACGACCGCAAACGATGGGATGTACACAGCTGGAGACGAGATCCCGATTGTTGTTACCTTCGACATGCCGGTAGTGGTGACAGGGGCTCCTCAGTTACTAATGAATACAGGCATGGTGGACTTGTTCCCAGGACTTTTCGTTGAGGCGGCACCAGCGTCAGCGTCCACTAAGACAGTCATATTTCCACCGGTCAATCACGGGCTGTCCACGGCGTTGAGCAAAGGATTGCAGTTTAAGATTGGTGGACAGATATTGACAGTCGATTCCGTCAATGGGGATGCTGGGACTATGGTAGAGACCTACGCGGGCACCATTGTTGACCCTACTAACGTGATCACCAAGGCACAGGTTCCGATTTTCACACCCGGATACCGTCCTGCCGTGTACAAGAGTGGAAGTGGAACTACAGCGCTTACATTTGTGTACTCGGTGCAAGTTGGAGACATCTCCTTGATCTGGATTACATTTCGACTTCGGCACTTACAGTTGGTTCGGGTTCGATAAAGCGCATGTCGTCGACTCCATTCACGGATGGTGATTTAACACTTAGCGCGCCTGGAGCTTCGAAAAGTCTTGGCTTTGGAGCCGCCATCGTGATAAATACGGATGCTCCTCGTGTACTACAGGTGAGGACTCTAACTCGTGACGGCGTTTACAAGGAAGATGATGAGCTGTATTTCGAGGTAGTCTTCGATCTGCCAGTTGTTCCTTTCCCGACAGCTTCAGTTTTAACGAACATTGTCTCTGCGGGCGTCGAGCGATACGCTGTATACTCTGAAGGAAGCGGCACAACATCCTTGAAGTTTAAGTTCGAGTGCATTAAAGCTGACCAAATAGCGGTATTTGACTATCTCGATGTTAACTCCTTACGCGCATCATTCGGATCGACGTCGGGATGGATACGCAGAAAATCGGCGAAGCCTATGGTGCCAGCAGTCTTGGATTTACCTATTGCAGGTCTCTCCTCGAAAGGAATCAAGATTGACCAAGCGTGCGAAGTAGTGCTTGGTGTGTCCACCTCACACGAAGAAGGAACTTACGGAGCTGGTGAATCGATTGAATTTATTGTTGCTTACTCGGCCAATGTGGATATCGACACGACAAGTGGCACTCCAGCACTATTGACTACAACTGGGAACCAGGCTGTGTATCAATCTGGGATGGGAACAAAACAACTCAGCTTCGTTTACATTGTCCAGGCTTCAGACACACCAGGTCGCTTGGCTTATCCTGACATCTATTCACTCAAACCTAATGGCGCTATAATAACACGCGCAGCCAGTGCCAATCTCGCGTCGACACTTTTACCACCTCCTGAAAATACTGAACTTGGCTCAAATACTTTCGAGCTGTTGGTTAAAACCTCTCCACCAGTCGTTGTTGAGGTATCAACACGAACCCAAGACCAAGTGCTCACCGTGGGGGACGCGATCGTGCTTTATGTCAATTTTGACTATCCGATTGAAGTTCCTCCGCTTTTGGCAGGTGCTGGGGTTCCGTCATTACTGCTGAACGTCGGTACAGGAAGCGGTGAGCCTTCCTCTTCGTTGCCGTGGAAGACAATTCGGTGTATTTCTCCTTTACAATTGGATCCGGGCAATCAATCAGCAAGCTCAACTATTTCAGCAGAACAGCACTGAAGTGTGCTGGTGGCAAAGGATTTAACAAAGATACTACGCGAGATGCAGGGCCGCCAAATGCTATCGTATTTGATAATCGCTTGTTTGCGTGTTGGGCCGAAATGCCGGCAGCTAGCACGGTTCGTCAGATTCGCGTCCGATCATTTGACTTGAAACAGTTTCCACCTCTTTCAAGTTTTGAAGATGGTGGCGGAGGGACATCGATCGTGAACTATGCGTCGGGAATGGATGCAAGTGCCCCAAGATTCGTGATGTTCTCTTCCAAGCTCTACCTACTATGGGTTGAAGCAAGTGCTGCGACCAACAATCCGACTCAAATCCGCGTAGCTGTTTTAAAAGTCGTTCAACTGAGACTGCAGCGGCACAATGGACATTTGTGGACGCTACACCTGCAACCAGCTCAGGAATAAATAAGGCAGTGATGGAAAATGCAGGAGGGCCACACGGAGTGGTGCACAACTCAAAGTTTTACGCTGGTTGGCACGAAAATGCTGGAGGGGCAGCGCAAATTCGAGTTGCCCTTTATAATGGCATGGATGCAACTCCTGGATGGTCATTTGTTGATGGAAATCTAGCTGCACGTGGACTGAACTATGACCCCTCGCAGTCAGCACAAAACATTCGCTTATGTTCTTGTGCGTCTAAGAGCAGTTCTGTGAAGATCCTGTACGCAGTGTGGGAGGAAACTGCAACTACATCTGGCATTGCACAAATTCGTGTAGCTGTTCGAACCGGGACAGACGTGCTTCCTGCTTGAAATTTATCGATGGAAACGGAGCTACTGGTCTTAATGTTAATGCGCAAAAAGTAGCTAAAACACCATCCATCGAGTGTCTAGGAAGCACTAACGTTGTTATAGCTTGGCATGAGGTGACCACGGGAACCGTATCGGCACTATTTGTGAAAAGTTCAATGGAGACCTGACGTCTCCACAATGGACGCGCTTGGACAATGGGAACGGTTTAAACTTCGATGCAAGTCAAGCTGCGCAGAACGTCAAACTGAAGGTACAATTACTTGGGACCACCGAGACATTGTTTGCAACATGGGACGAAGTAGCCAGCACAAACACAGCAACACAAATTCGAGTGGCTAAATTGATGACGACTAGTACAGCGTCTTCGTGGAAGTTTTTGGATGGTGGCGTTAAGATATCCTCCTTAAATGACGATGTCGGACATGCCGCTTCGCGGCCTACGCTCGTTGTTGGACAACCCCAAGACACTCTTTTTGAAGTTTGGCAAGAAGTGCATTCGAACAGCAAGTTTCACGTTAGAATTAGTATGCTCAGTCCTCCAGTCATTAAGTGGCAGTCTCTAAGCTCAGCATGCCTACTCCGCAAGTCCACGACCTCTGTGACGCCTGTCAATTTACTACTTCCAGAATCAAATACGCCAGGAGCACTCGACTTTGGTCACTCGATTCGCATCGAAACGTCTTCCCCAACCGTGGAAAATGTGTCCTTTGCAGGAGATTTAGCGACATCCGTCAGCTCTGTCAACGATATACAGAAGATCGACATATTTAATGTCGCAAGCATCACGCAGGGTGAGTACAAATTAATCTATGGCAACTCAATGGAGACAGGGTGCATCAGCTGGAATGCGCCTGCAACAGGCATCAACTCGATGAAAACTGCACTAGAATCAAGCTCTGGATTGGCCTTAACAGTCTCCGTTACCAAAGACACTAGTGCCTTTCACGATGGATACCGTTATACTGTCACATTCACGTTCCCATCAATGGGATTGCAGCCACTTCAGATAAAATCAACACCCGACTCGTCGTGCAAAGCATTTACGTGCTTGCCTGCTGCTCCGTTTGCATGCAATTTTGATCTGGTCCGGACAAACCAGAACTCGGACATTCGAATAGGTGCAGGTGTTGTTGATGCTTTGGTGCGCTATTCCTTCCCCGTTGTTGTCAATACTGGTATTCCAAAACTAACTTTTGAAACGGGGCTCACAGACCGAGATGCCTTGTACACTACACGCAGTGCTCTGCAAGAGTTCGATGTAGGCATTAACATGGCTAGTCCGGTACTTGGTGGGGGCTTTCGCCTTTCATATGGTGATTTCAGTACTGGTGTAGGTGTGGGAACAATCTTCACAACGGATTGCATTCAAATGTTGCAAAACGATGCTGATGGCGTGCAAGACATCCTGTCCAAGTTGAATGATATTGCTGTGATCAACACCATTGGGATACGTTATGTGTCAAGACGAAAGCTACGAAATGGATATCGCTATGCAATCCAGTTCCGCAACAGCGGCGATATGCTTGATTTGGTCTCAGCAGACTCCGCAATTTGTCCAGCTGTATCTGGAAGTACACAGACAATTGATATCACGGCAGATTCTACGATACTGAGCGGAGAAATCATAGTCCAGCTAGGCGACGCCAAAGTGGATGCATACAATGGAATACCCGCGCAAATGGAGCTACAAATTCCATGGAGGCGTCCTTACGCGGTCTTGAAAGCAACCGAGTCATTCCAGTGCAAGTTGTCAAAGACCCATCCGTTTACGTCTACGGTGTGAGGTACTTTGTCGACTTTTAAGTCAAGACGACGCAGCAAAGCCACTGATAGCCTATACTGATGCTACCTGTGCGGCATTCACCTGCAACGATGTCAATGGAATTGCCGCCGCCTGCACTGGACTCTCGGTGAAGACAAATGCTGATTTTCGTATTTCTCGAGCAGCTTCCGAAGTCATTTCATTTCGGTTCCTAGTCCAAGCTAGTGATGAAGCCACCTCTTTTACCTACAAGAGCACAACATCGCTAACAGGAACAATACTTCGGTCGTCCATGAACCCAACGCTAGGTGCATCATTGCTACTCCCACCACCACCTCTAGCCCTGGCGTCAGAAGATGGATTGTCCTCCATCGCGGTCGTCAGCACAGATGCGATTCCGGTTGTATCGCGTGTGTATTCTACAACGCTTGACGACACATATACTGCTGGAGATGCCATTATCGTGCTGATCGAGTTTTCTGGAAATGTTGTCGTCGAAGGCAAGCCTGTGCTGGAGCTGAACTCGAAAGGAGAAGCCTTTTTCATTTCAGGTAGCGGAACAAACACACTGAAATTCTACTACGAAGTACAATCGGGAGACTCGTCACCGGACCTAGACTGTGCGTCCACGGCTGCACTTCGGACGTTTACGAAGCCGGCATCTCGAATTCGTTGTGGCTTGTGCTCTGGTTCTGGAATCGACGCTGATTTGACACTGCCAACATTGGCCGGTACTTTTAGTCTTGCGGGAGCTAGTGCATTGGTCATCGATACTGCATCACCTACGGTTTTAGGTTTATCGTCTAGCCGACACGATACAGCGGCAGGAGGGATTGGATATGGTGCGGGCGACATCATTGACATTATCGTGACGTTTTCGACGGATGTTACCGTCGTGGGTTCTCCATCACTGTCCCTTAACTCGGGTGGGACAGCAACGTTCACCTATGCTGGGTCGTCAATTGATTGACGTAGGTGTAGATGCTGTCACTCCATTGACGTCAGGACAATTTTCAATTGTATACGACGGTGAGATGTCGGGGTGCATTGATTATAACGATCCGAGCAGTGCCGCCTCTACTTCACTACAGTCCAGCCTACTCATGTTCGATGCCATTGCTCGGATAGGTGTCATTTCTGTCGTGATGACCAAAAAGAAGAATGGCAACCGATTTGAGATTGTTTTCGATTCCACAAATGTCGTCGATGTTCCTCAAGCCATCGAGCTTGTAACATCGGATATATGTGAACCACTTCAGCCATCATCAACTGCTCAAGAAGACTTGGTCTCCAGACGTGTGGACAATCAAGTAGTATTTCAGTATATTGTTGGAACAGGTGAGACTGTCGATGTGCTAAATGTCGTAAGCACCAGCATAGCTCTTGATGGAGGAACAGCTTATATCATGCGTCAAGCCGGATCTCCTGTAATTCTAGCAAACGTTGCGTTGCCTATATCCACTGGGCCTCAAAGTCTAGCCCAGGAAAAACACTGAAAATTGACGGAGCACCAGCAGCAATTATGGATATCGTGTCGGATTCAGCAGCTGGAACGTACGGGGTTGGATTTCCATCCGTAGCGAGTCCAGGAACAGTGGCGCCAGGGGAGATTCTGTTCCATTTGTTTTTCTCGTGCAGTCTCGGTCATTGGTTCTCCTACCGTCGAGTTAGCCACTGGATCACTACGTCCTAGTGGTGCTCTCATTCCAAATCGCTTCGCAAAGTTTGTCAATCAGCCAACTCCATCACAAGTCGCTTTCCTTTATCATATTGAGCCTGAAGATTACAGCGCTAATCTTGAGTTTGCGAGCTTGAATGTCCTCAAGGATGCTAAAATTTATGGCGCGTCTTCGACAATGTCAGTGGAAGCCTCACTTGCTCTTCCGAGGCTCCAGATAATGAACACTGGAGTTCTTGGAGTTGATGCGTACTCTATCCCGACAACGGTAAAGCTAGCTTCGACTCACGAGGACGGTATATATGGTGCCGGAGAGCTCATTCAGATTGAAGTGACCTTCGCTAAGCAAATTGTTCTGCTGTCTGGTCTCAACCAAAACCAGGATTGGCATGCACGATACCCTGTAGCTGTTGAGTTTAATAACGATGTGTATGTCATGTGGACAGAACGGGA
>JAAVTI010000231.1:0-85972 GCA_011947335.1 Phytophthora constricta
CTTCAAGGATCTTGATTTGATGGCTAATCCACAAATCCGCCTTCGCTTCAGAGTCAACCAGGGTACTTCTGCCGTGGCTGTAAGCGCTGCGAAGGGTTTGTCTCTAACAAGTACTACTCTTGCGAGCGGTAATGTATGCCCGATAATGCTTGCGGCTACCACCACCGGTAATCCTATGGCTGGTGTCATCGCTAATTCGGCTCCATTCAGTGTTTCCTGGGGTGCTGTAGTCAATGCCCTTGAGCCCAACATCGATGGTACTTACATGCCTTTCACGACTTCTCGTTTGTATGTCCCGTTCGTACATCTTGAGAACCCTCAGGCGATCATTTCCAAGCCGGTTAAGAAAATTCGATACAATGATTGTTATGCGCAGTGGTTTTATCAACGAGCTGCCGTAGGTAAGCAGGCGACTCAGCATAATGCTGCATTCGATCTACAACTATCGGCGTCTGTTAAGAACGCTAAATACGTTATCCTACTTCCTTTCGCTGAGCAAACGGGTAGCTTTGCTTCTGCAGCTGTACAGCAATTCCAGAGCCCGTTCGATTCGGCTCCTTGGACGCTTCACCCTGGTTCGAGCATTCGCAACTTCAACGTTCGTATCGGATCTCATCAGACGTTCGATATTAGCCATGATTATGATTTCCATCACTTCCACAATGAGCTGGCTAAAATCGGTTCGATCAACGGTGATCTGACGCCTGAGCTTGTGAATGGTCTTCTTGACTATCAGACGTGGTCGCTAACTAACCGCGTTCTAATCGCTGATGTCAGTCACCTGACTGAGCGTGATATTCCTCAGGCCATTCAGGTACAAGGTGTGAATGCTGGATGCCAAGGAACAAATATGCTTGTATTGGTTGTGAGTGAGCAAGAGCTAACCTACGATCGCTTGACCGGCGAGGTTTTGGAGTACTCTACAGCGTAAGAAAAAAAAGAAATTTTAGCAAAAAATATATATGATTAGATTATTGGTTTAAAGCCTCGACAAGCTTAGGACATTTTTCAATAACGAATGGGTTCTTACGAAGCCAATCGATATAATTAGAATCAGTGCGACTAATTTGCTTGAGCGTCTTTCCTTGTACTTGCCCCAACTCATCATATACGAATTATCATCGTTCAGAAACTTGGAGTGAAGGAAAATCTTGATATCCTCAGTAATATTGAGACTGGGTTGGTTGTGCATCCACCGACAATAGCCAGGATCAGAAGCATATACTTCTTCGATCGGCGTGCCCTTGTATTTTCCAAAAGTTAGTTCGAACGTCATGTTATCAGTTAGGGGTATCTATATACATACCCCTTTAATTTTTTTGAGATTTTTTAATTAATTAAGTAGCTTGCTTACCATTTACTATAGTCCGGACCCACCAACCAAGATCTTGCGGATATGACATTGTCTTTATCCACTTCGAATGCTTTTCTTTATTACAGTGCTTTGCAAAGTTCCATCTCTCCATCGATGATCCGCACAAGCAAGTGATTCTTTATTCATCGGAGCTGAAATTATTTTTTCATCATATCTTCACTGACTTCTGGTGAAAATTTCAGTGGGAGGAAACTTCGATAATGTGTGCATACCACAACGCTCTTGCGATGGCTTTGCCTTACACTTTAATCCACTATCCAAAATGTAATTGCACATTCCTATTACTTGTAGTAATTATTATATACTTAATATTTGTTTATCAGGATCAACTCGTTTTAGCCTTTGAACTCTCTATCTCAATCTATCGGCCCCGAAACTAGCCTAAGATCCAGAGGATGCGTCCTCTCGCTCTCACGAGGTTGAGAGGTTGTGTCGCTGAAAACCAACAGCTGTGCGATCTTAGTGCTTGAGCGGATCTGAAACCACCAACAGATCGAAAAGGCGTTGCATCCGCTCTCAGATGGTCGAGAGGTTGCGTCGCCAAATAGCAGCTGGTCCGAAAGAAGGTTCCAGGAATGTTCTTTGTGGTAAAATACGGTAAGGAAAAAAGTGACCGCGTAATGTTCTACGTCATACTACTTAAAACCATACGGCACTCCCTTCTTTGACAAACCAACACGGGTTTAATAACACCGACTGCGCAGCGTGGAACGCGTTCCCGCTCAGCTGCGGTGTTTGCTCTGAGATCGGAGTTTACTCTGAAATCGGAGCCCTTGCTCGTGCATCAACAACGACAAGTGCTCGAAGGTGATGGCCCGCACAGATGCAACGAGAATATAAAACGAGGACGAATCAAGTTGGTGTCGTGTCCAAGACACTTAAAGTGTGACCAACCAAACGTACATGAAAGCTGCCCCCCTCCGCCCAAGTGCTTTCGTGACCCTACCTGCACGAAGGAATGGCCACTTCAACTTCAAATATGTCTCTTTAGTCAAGGTACGTATCACTGTACCAACATCCTACAATAATATTGTGCAGCAATAATTCAACGTGTCAGAATGTATTTGCAGAGAGTGATTCCATCGGACTTTTGCATGACGTGGTTTTCATTAAGCACTTGTTAAAACTGTCAGTGGGCGTTCGGGGTGCTTCTTTCGTGATGTGCGTGCATGTTCTAGTTTTAATAATAAGTGTCCTCGGCACCGAGGAAGAAGAGACGAAGGAGGACGACGATTCCTCTGCTTCTGACGCTATCACCGCAGCAATCGGTAACGATAGCTCTGCTGCTGCCACTGCAACATCGGACTGAAGTGGTATTGAGAATGTTTTGCCGAGGTCAGCAATGTCGGAAGGTAGTGGAGCAAACAGTAAGTCCTTTACCTCAAGCCTGCGTCTCTCGTTTAGTTAACTATTTCACTATTTCCCATTTCGACGGATCGAGCGGATTGACCTCGATTGGCAACCACGGTCCCAACGTGGAGACTTGTTCGTTGAGGACGGATATATCGGAGAAGAAGAAGATGATCATCTTGATGACGAGTACATATATGGATGATGAGGTTTTTGACGACGACGACGGAGCTTTTTAACAAGTTTTTACAAAACATCCGCGTTATTCTTTCGTCTACGTACATTATCAAATTAACCCCCAGCCTAAGCGGCCAGAACGGCAATATGCAAGAAGTGAAGTCAAGGCAAAGCTGACCAAGTGACTGCCCCCTGTCTCTCCGAGTGTCCAGAAAGACGATTTGATGAATGGGATCTGGTGGCGGCTGCGTGGCGCTCGCGTTAGACGCAGCTGATTTGGCTGAAGGCTGTGTTGCCTTTTGGGTTGGCTGTTGCCGTTTCGTTACTCGCTAAGTAATTGTCGAGTCGAGACCACTTCAACTTGGTGGTTAATGAGAGGGCTGGACGTATCTGAGGATCTGATGCAAAGGTGCTTGTGCGATTTTCGCTACTTAGAAGTAGATTGGAGTTCGTCGCCATCCCTGTGACGCCGCTGCCAGAGTATACTAACACGACTGCTTCGACTACCACCACACGATATCTTGCACCTGAAACGCTAACGGCAACCAAGGCAAAGTAGCCGGTTTCTGTTGAACGTTTTGTGAATATCTAAAGCGACAGGGGCGGTTGACCTCCTCTCCTCTCGTGCTGCAGGAAGGCATTACATGAGCCCTGTCTCCTTATGCACATGCATTTGCGTGCATGTGCCCCGCTCGCTTTAAGAAATATCTAACGCGACAGGGTGATACGTTGTGAGCGCACACTGCCCCTGTTGCGAAGTATCGGAAGGTGTGCTTCAGTGCGGAATCCATGGAGGGGCTGCCCGCCGTCGCCGACCAGCATCTTTATTCCCCAGTTTGCGTCATGGGGCGCAAGCGGAAGAAACCCTCAGACGAGACCAAGACTGCCAAGCAGAGATATACCAGCGTCATCTGTAAGCTGGCCACGATCTGCGATATCGAGTTTCTGGTCACCGAGATCAAGAGGACATGTGGTACGATGAAGCAAGTGCAGCTGGAGGGGTGGCAGTTCGCCAACCTCCATGTTTGACCTTTCCTTACAATCCTACTTCCTACATTCCTATACTTCCTACTTCCTACATCCTACTGCACGCTCCTCTCGGCTGAAGTTTGGATAGACCTTTGCCTTCAGCTGCTCCGCCATAGATCTCAGTGCCTGGCCTGGCGTTCAAGGTCATCTGCGATGAGCGATTCCGCTATCACCACGCGGCCATAAGGATGTGGAACCTTATCACAACTGGTGATATGATTCCTCATGTTTTTCGCCGCGGCAGACACAGTCTTCTTGCAGTAAATGCATCTCACCCGTGGAGTCTTGTACAATACTTTCGGATGGTCCTTGGAATACGCCCACAGACCTTCCTCGCGCTGGCGAGCCATTGATGGCAAGATCTGAAATGAGACTGTCTGGATTAGATACTGAAAAATCCAAGAAGCCTCGGAGTGTGCGGTGTCCAGCCATTTAGTCGTCTGGGAAGTAAATCGCTTTCGAACTGCTTCAACAGCATCTCTAAGACCAAAAGAACCGATCTGAGACCCAAAAAACATTACAAATATTTTTATTGGTTTGAATCGTGAAAAAATAAAATGCCATTCAATAGTCGCTGCAGACGAATGGGATAATCGAGCTGACGAAATTATTGCCAACTTCACGCTTCACGACATCATTGCCCAGATGACGCAGTTGTCGATTTACCAAATTCTGAACGACGAAAACGAGCTGGATGAAGACGTCGTGCGCGAAAATGCCAAGATGGGTGTTGGATCGTATCTTGGCGCCGCACTGTCGACGGGTATGCACCGATCATCAACGGCACGTACGCTTGGACTGCCGAGCATATTTCGCTCCATCATCTCACGAATTCAGGAGATCACGATGGAGGAAAATGGAGGACACCCAATCATCTACGGTTTGGACTCGACGCACGGCGCTGGGTTTGTCATGGACACTGTGATCTTCGGACACCAGATAAACAGCGCGGCTTCATTTAACCCGAATCTGGTGTATGAGGTGGGACGCATTACCGGGCGAGACACCTTGGCTGCTGGTGCTCCGTGGGTGTTTACCCCAATGCTCGAAGTCTCTCAGAACACGATGTGGGCCCGTACATACGAGACTTTCGGTGAAGACCCGTACCTCGTTTCCATCATGGCAGATGCAATCATCCGTGGGATCCAGCGCAACAGCAACACTGCCGCGTGCATGAAGCATTTCATCGCGTACTCGAGAACACCTTCGGGACACGACAAAGACGGTGTCACCGTATCGGACTTTGACCTGCTAAACTACTTTGTGCCGCCTTTTAAGGCGGCGATCGATGCTGGGGTCATGACTGCGATGGAAAACTACATTTCCGTAAATGGCGTCCCTGTCGTGGAGAACTCGAGACTTTTGAAAAGCTTCTTCGCCACGACCTCGGGTTTGATGGCGTTGCAACCACAGACTACAACGAAATCAACACCCTCCAGAATTTTCATCGCACTGCTCGCAGTACCGATGAAGCTACTCGCTTATCGCTGACCCGCACATCACTCGACATGAGCATGGTTAAAGGTGGCTCCATTTTTACTAACGGGACAAAGTTACTTGTCGAGCGTAGTCCCGAGTACATCGATCGACTGAAGCAGTCGGCCCACAGGGTGGTGAAGTTGAAACTGAAGCTCGGTCTGTACGACAACCCGATGCCCGGTGAGGAAAACATTGCACTGATTGGCAACGACGATGACGTGGCAACGGCGTTGCAATTTGCCCGCGAGTCCATGGTGCTACTCCAAAACAACGAAAGCGTGCTGCCTCTGTCGACTTCATCGTCCGTATTCTTGACTGGCCATGCTGCAGACAGTATTGGAAGCCAATGTGGAGGTTGGAGCATCCTTGGTTCCGGCCTTGTCGGACGTGACGATTTATTCGTCCACGGCATGTCGGTGAAAACAGGACTCGAGGCCATCGCAGGGAACGAAACGGTGACATACTTCAATGGGCTGAGCAGCAACGGGAGCTACTCTGACGACGACTTGGCCACCGCCAAGGAGCTGGCAAGCAAGGCGGAGTATACGCTTGCAGTTATCGGAGAGGACACTTTCGTCGAAAAGATCGGCGACATCACGGACATGAGCCTGCCCGAAGGGCAAATCAAGTATGTCACGGAACTTGCCTCGACAGGGACAAAGGTGATCGTGGTTCTTTTTGAAGGACGTCCTAGATTGCTTGGTGACATCCCAAGTACGGTGTATGCTGTCATTGACGGCTTACTTGCAGGTGAACAGGCCGGCAAGGTTGTCGCCGAGATCATTTACGGCCAGGTGAACCCGAGCGGACGCATGCCGATCACATACCCATGCAGCGGATGTCACGATCCCATACAACCATCGCGTGAGTACACAGTGTGTGGATAGCAACTACTGCGTGATGCAATGGGATTTCGGTACGGGCTTGAGCTACACTAATTTCACGTACTCGGCCCTTACGCTGAGCAAGACCAACATAACTTCAAGTTCCGACTCCATAAACGTGTCAGTTGTGGTGGCGAACTCGGGCAGTATAGCCGGTAAGGAGACGGTAATGCTGTTCCTGACGCAGCCATACCGCTCGATTTCGGTACCAGAGGTGAAGCAGCTCAAGAAGTTCTCGAAAATCAGTCTCGAACCGGGCACGTCACTGACTGTGTCATTCACGCTCACGACAGATGACTGGGGCGTGTACTTCCCTCAAATCGGTAGTGGTATGAATAAAGTGGCGGAGGATGCAGACTATGTGATCGCCATCAAGCCGGAGACCAACTGCGACGTGTACAACGAGACCGCAGCAGCAAACCCGCTTTGCGCCACCTTCACACTGCAGACTGGTGAGTATCCGTTGGGCACTCTGGAGTTCGAGTAGGTGCTGTAATCCTGTTTGAAGTTAGCTTTGTGCTTGATGAAGACTGCAGTAGCGGGTAACCAATGTGTAATTGAATACGCGGGACATCGCACCTATCCCTTCCTTTCCACTATGCCCGTGATCCGTACAAGACTATTTTGTCATTCTGCAATCTGTTTGAGCGAACGTGAACAAATGAGTTACATGAAGGCAACGCCACGACCAAGCCGACGTTACCACTTAGATTTCGCTGCTTGATTGCGCGGCCGTGTCACTTTTCCCCGCGAGCATCGTCATCATCTGCATCAACTGCTCGTGTCTGCGTCGGCTCTCGGCGCGTTCCTCACGATCCTCCGCACGCCGACGTTCCATCTCCTGTCTCCAGAGCTCCATCTCTTTCTTGCGGTGCTCATGCTCCTCTTCCCTTCTCGCGCGGTCTTCCTCGCGGTCCAAATCCCGTTGGTGCTGCGACTGCAGGATCACCTTCAACACCGACGTCAACAACTCGTCGGTCGAAGCAGGTCCCGTCGACAGCGCAGCACCCGCCGCCTCGGTACTACTCCATGTTCCTGGACTGCTACGAATCACAAACCGCGATCTCGACCGCGGCGCCACTGCCACGGGCACCGCGGCCGTCGTTGCAGCCGTCGCAGCAGCAACTGGCGTCGTCCCGGGCGACGCATCTGCGGGTGACGCCGCCGGCACCGCAGCGTCCTCCTGCTCGTCCACCCAGCTGTGCTCGGACTCGGTCGCAAGTGGCCTCGCCTGGTCGTCGTCCACCTCCAGGTTGTCGCTCTGCTCTTGCGCTGCCGCCTCCTCGGGCGTGATGGTTACGCCGTCGATCATCTCGCGGTGCACCTGGTGGGCCAGCTGAATCACCGCGTGGTTCTTGGCGCCGCGCGGCACGCTGGCCCGGTAGAGGCGCGAGAACTTCTTCTTGAGCGAGTCGCCCGAGCGGTTGTGGCCTGGGTGCTGCTGGTTGTGCAGCGCCGAGACCACGTCCCAGCCCTCGCGCCAGCGCGTGCGCACGAGCTGCACCATCCCCATGGCCTCGAACTCCGTGAAGCCATCGCCGCGGCGCTGTACGAACGGCGTGTGGAGCTTGAGCTTCTTAATGGGCGGCTCGGCCTGCTGCTGCTGCGGGAAGCGCTGAGCGCTCATTTTTGGGTCGATTTGGGATTTTGGGGGAGATTGATTTTGGGGGAACGCAGAACAGAACACCAGGGACACGACGATCCAGTCTTTTCGATACGTGCGGAGGAAGGAACCTGAGGTTAGGGAAAACGATAGTGGAATTAAGTCAGAGCTAATTTTAAAATTTGGGCGGGAAATTCTGTTGCTAGTATAGCAATTTCAAAAATGGACCGCCCAAAGCTTGCGATCTGGACGCACTTCGACGTTGTCGTCCCCAAGTCGGCCAGCCGGACGTCGCGTGCAAGTTCTGCCACGCTATCGTGAAGCTCGCGCGGCTTTCTCGCAATGTGCTGAGACACGCGCTCCAGTGCTCGAAGCTGGTGCCTCGAAATGGACCGCAAACGCCGGCGCCGGGCGACCGAGCGACCGGCGACGGTGTTTGACGACCATTCGACAGTGTTCAGGGACCATTCGACAATGTTGAAGGGCCCTCCAACCTGCAGACGCAGCGTGGCCACGCCGCCGCGTCCGCGCGGCGGTGCCGAATTTTGTTGTCGCCGCGCCGACGTCGGCGTTTCGTGGAAGCCCACGGGGCTGCGGCCTTCTACTCGACGGGGCTCTCGAACAACCACGTCTTATTGAACAGCCAGCCTTCAGAGCCTTGTTCAACTACGAGCTGCCCTCGCAATACAAACCCACCAAGCTGGTCAACAGTGATTGTGTCCGAGACATCGTGGACGGACCGAACCGCACGCCGACGACGGTCAGGAAGTGTGCGGTCTTCCATGTTTCTGGCGCATAGAATTCGTAGTGCGCTGCACTGCATTTGTCGCTACAGTGTCGGGCCCTACAAATGCGTTGAGAACTTGGAATCACTCGCTGATCGAACTTTTAATGTTCGATCGTAAGCATTTCTCATTATTAACCGAGTGGCAGTCGAGCAATGAAGTCATTAACGTGAATACAAGTTGGAATCGGATATGCCTGGGGCGTGGACATTGTGGAACAAAAGCATAAGTATGGCGGAGCTGAAGAACGAGATCAAAGATGCGCACTGTTATTCATTTCCTGTACGTTATCGAACGTTGGTGAAGGGAGAGGTATTTATCAGCAGTGACCCCTTTAGCGTCAAACAATTCACCACTGACCCCTAACGGGAGCACACGGTTGGGACGAGACAGTGCAGCTAACGTTGTGCGCGCAGATTTTCCCTCCAACTGCGACGCCGCTGACAGCCAAGCCTTGGTCGATTCTCAGGACGTTCGAGCATTGCACTGCGGTAGAGACGAAGTCGTGCTCGGAGGTGAATACCGATGCGAGCTGCCCCGCGGCGACGTCTGGAGTCGACGTCGTATTCCTGAGGCCTACGCTGAAAGCGCCAGTACGTCGAACTCATTTTATGATTTGGTAAAGATACGATGATGTTTCTCATTACAGTGTGAATGCTGTGTAGTGCAGTGCAGATGACCTCAGCGAAGTACCAAGCACACGTGTAAAAGGTGCTAAAAGAAACCATGTTCTCCCGTTAGGGGTCAGTGGTGAATTGTTTGATGCTGAAGGGGTCACTGCTGATAAATACCTTTGCTGTTGAGGACCTATCTGCTAACGGTTCTTCATGACTCATCACTGAAGCCAAGAAGTCTAAAAAAGGGGATTATCTGACAACAGTTTTTGTAAAGCTCGCGGAAGTACCTCATGGTAGCATTTTTCAGCAAATGCAATGAGCATTTTTCAGCAAATGCAATGAAATTGTGTGGTATGGTTTAACGATAATGCAGGAAGTGATCAGGCTGGCGTTGTGGGCACGCAGTGAATGTCCGCTACGAGATGGTACACTTTAGGAGCGTAGGACTTCACCTTTTCCACGTGTTCACATGTGATGGTCCAGTGCTTTCCGTACTGTTGGGCGAGTTCGCCCATTGTGGCCACCACACGCTGCTCCCACGCCTCGCGATCCTCAACAGCAACATTGTCGTGTACATGAAACCATCCACCGCTGGGTTTTAGCACTTGCACCGCCAACGGCCATGCCTTTTCGCTCGTAGGCAAAAGCCCCAGATTCACACGGTCAGCCACAGCACCGATGGTAGGTGCTGTTTCGTGGTTGTCCCCAAGGTACAACTTGCATCGGTCCGCGACGTGGTTACGCTCGAGGTTGAATCGCAGCGCCGCCACTGAGTCTGGGTTCCATTCGCAAGCGTGTACGAAGGCGGCTCCACCGTGCACGAGGAAGGGCAGCACATAATACCCAATGCCGCAGAAGAGGTCCACGATGGTCTCCCCACGACATCCGATACTTGCCATTCGCGCCTTCTCTGTGACGTTTCCCGACGAGAACATGACTCGTGTGAGGTCCCAGCCATAGATGATGCCGTTCTCGCGAATTTCTACCCATCCAGGTGCCTCTTTACTACGCTGAGAGGTAAGGGCCTTGTGGTTCACATACAACAGTTCCACGTGACTCTGGCGCTTCTCGCTTGCATCGATAAACGCCTTCCGGGCAATGCGAGAAAATGCAGGCGTAGTAGATACACACACCTGTTCCCACATTTCCTCTGCAAACGGTTGCCACTCCTGTTCAAGAAATGAATTGCGTGGAATCAGCAGCACATCACCCACGAATTCATACTTGTCTGGAATTGACTTCAAAACATCTTTTGAAACTTGGTGCTTGTTGGCAATTGAGCTGATCATGCCGCGGATCACCTCGTTACGGTTCAGCCCACTGGTCTTTCCGAACTTGTTCGCATACGCATCATCGTCAGGCACAACATCAAGCTGTTGAAGCTCGGCATCACTCGTCGAGGCAAAAGTTCATGAATTGCTGGTGTCACAGGGAGGAGGAACGTCGTCATCGATTTATCATTGCTTGCGCTGCTTGATTGAGCAGCTGCTACGACGTGGACGCGCCGGGTCTTGTCATACACGTGGGCTTTTTCCAGCAGAGTCTTTACCTTTTTCACTTGCAACTTGCCAACAAGAACACCAAGCGGTGTGTCGCTAGAAGGAGAAACTGCAGACGACACATTGACCGCACTGTTTCTGGCAGTGTTGATTGCTGCCTTTTTCAACGATGTAAACGACATGAGGCACTGATACGGCGACGAATAAAATTGACCGAAGCCAAAGCACTGAAAGCCACCGCCCAAAATGAAGAGGGACTTGCTCTTGGGCATCCATGTACACGTGTGCCCTACGAAGGCCGCATTTAAGTGCTTCACTTCACCAAGCTCCGTCCATTGCGATGTTTTTACATCCACCACATACACCTTTGGGTCGATTTGTCTCCATTTGCAAGCAGGGCAGGCGTCATGCCACCCGCAATGATAATCTGGTGATCGCTGATAGAGCTGGCACTGGCAGCGAAAAGCGCCAGTGGCTCACCATTGTTTTTCGAATTCTTAAGCTTCTTGCGTTCCCATGTTTCCTTAGCAGAGTCAAAAAGCAAGCAGATTCCGCAATCATCCTCCGCGATCGCCGTCTCATTACCATCAATACCATCCAAAGTTGTCATACCTCCCCAAAAGGCAAGTTGGGTCGAGTTCACAACGGCACCAATGTGATCAAATCGGGGAGGGAGACCGGTTGAGCTATCTGAAAGTCCATGCAACAATCAACAGTTTAGATATTCCGAAGTTTATTAGCAACGTGAGAAACAGAAATTGGGGTATATGAACGAACCGATTTGACGCCAATGAGGAGGATTTTGGGCAAGGTCCAGCGTAAACAAGTCACTGAAGACTTGTTTGTCGTCGCGGCCACCATATACGTACATAATGGAGCCAACTACAACAATATAAACAAGATTAGGTGAATGATTAACACGCTACACAAAAAACAGGATCAAGACTCACCTGCACAGCTGCAGTGCTTCCAGCGGGGCGAGGGCACAACATCTCCTCGAGGAAGGATTTTCTCCCATTGCTTCGTCTCGAGGTGCAACGAATAAAGGTCACCTAGAGGCTTTGCAGGACTAGCACGACCACCAAAGACGATCATTTGCTTTCCAACAATGACAGCTGAATGATACATCCGAGCCGATGGACCACCAGCCCCAGTGGTTGCCTTGAATGTCTGGTGGAGGGAGCCGTCATTTAATAGGGTAAGGAATGTAACATCCGCGAGGCGCGTCGTCGTGCCTGATGCAGTGGGTCCCTGGCCCCCGAAAACGACAATGGTGTCGCCATATTGCACCGATGTATGACCCATTAGCTTTACATCTTCTTTGCAGGCCAACTCCTTCCAGAAACTTAATGCAATAGAAGAGTTGCCTGCTTCCTGGCTCGATAGAGGTTGACAAAACTTGGCACGGAAGGCTTCAAACAGTCGGTCAGTCTTCTGCTTGTTGGCCTGGAATTTCTGGTTTGCGACGTCCACGATCCATCGGAGGTACTCTTCTTTAACAAGCAAATGCTCCGCACTCCGACCCAGCGGAATCTCCAGTCCGTTCGCGGTCGTGCGAATCGCACACATGATTTTCCGGTTGCCCATCACGACGCCAGACTCTCGGAAGCCGCTCGCAATACCCCACTGCAGCAAGTCCTTGGCCGCATCCAGATCACGGCACACGACGTGCATGATGAACGGCTCTTGCTTGAAAATGATCTGTCAATTACCCCAACAATCAGAATCCAACCACTAACCGCAACCTTAAAGTATCTTCATCACAAACCATATTGCTAGTGGCTGAAGCAGCGTCCGGTGAGCGCAGCGCAGCCACTAATTGGTCGTAAGTGATGGTGGAGTGCTCAGCGATCAGCCACTTGCCGCCCTTAGTGATGAGGTCGGATCCCGCCACCGCCGCATTGCCCGTAGCTGCCTCACCACAGAACACTGCGATTCGACCCGAACAGGAGCTGCTCGTCACCTATGGCACAATCGAAACATAGGAAATCAGCGCCAATGACACAGTGTTGCAACTATTTCCAACTTACGTAGTTGGGGTTCTCATTAATGGTCTTGATCAAGTCCACGATCGGCTCGTCGATGCAGCCCTTGGGGCTCTTGTCCTCCGCCGCCTGCAGCTTCCGCATACTCGCGCTTGAGCTGCGCGAACATCTTGCAGCCAACCAGTCCGAAAGTGCTCCATCAAAAACGTCACGTGTTCATTCTGACTACCCGATAGCTATTTAAAAACCTACTTTGGAAGTCAGCAAAACCTTACTTTGGTAGTCAACGTCACTTCACCTTCCCGAGCCAATCCATGGCAAACGACAACGAAGAGCCGGCGCTGCCGGCCGTGCGCGTGCGCTGCGCGGGCGTCCGCGCCAACCAACGCCACTCCGCCGTGTCGCAGGGCGGCCGCGTATTCTTCTCCGAGGCGCAGTACGCCGCCTCGCCCTTCCTGGTGCGCGTGAGCTTCGACTGCGTGACGTTCCTGCACCGCGGACGCACGTGGTGGAGCGGCGTTTCACGTTCCCTGGGCGCGTTCTGCACGCCGTTCTCGCAGACTTCTCGCCCCATGTGTCAAGTGCATCAAGTTCTGGAGGTTCCGGCGGCTCTCGGAGCTCCAGGAGGCAGCGGAAGGCGCCGATCTCGCCACAAACGCACCCACATCTGTGCGTTTTAGTGCGCTCCGACTGCCTCAATGTCTACACCGCAGCAGGAGAAGTGTTTGAAGTGGCGCTGCCGTTCCAGGCGAACCGGCTCTTCCCCATGGAGAGCGGACGTGGGCTGCTGCTGCAGAGGAGTCCGGCGGTGCAGATCCCGTCCACGCCGTCCAAGCGGCCGAGAGGAGACGCGGCGGCGGTGCTGAGCAGGAAGAATCGACGAGCTAGTACCAGCAATCGAGGGGACGGAGACCGGTACAATTACAGCTCGAGCAGGACGGCGAGGCCGAGGTACTTTACGCTGAGGCATCCGCTGGATGAAGTGAAGCCTGTGGCGTTGGAGGTGAAACGAGGGGTACTACCCCGGCAGGAGAAGGCAGAGGAAGCGTTTTTATCGGACTCAGCTTTGGAGGCTGTTGCAGTGCTGGATGATGGGCCGTCGCCGGTGCTGGTGGCGTTTCACAAATGGGAGCAGCGGTTCTGTGTGTTCCGGATGACGAAGACAGCAACAAAACATTTTTCGACACCTCAGGTGCGGGTGGTGGATGGGCCAACGTGGACGAGGTATCGACTGAAAAGTGAACTGGAGGAGTTTCGAGCGCGCATTGAGCCTGACTGGACGGCAACGCTGCTGTGGAAATCCCCACGAGTCGGGGCTTCAACGTCAAAACCGATGTTTCTGTCGTCGATTTGTTCCCAACCTTCTCCGCTAGATTCTTCACCTGTACCACTGTCACCGCAGCTTTCCACACCAATGCTGGCCCTTCCGGGGAATATTTCCAAGGTGGCGTTTATCGCGTCAGACACTGATGGTCTGCCGTTGATATGTATGATGGACAAGGATGCTGGAATACTTCTTTTAAGGCCTCTGTCACAACAGAAGGATGCGATGGACGTATATGATGAAGACACTAAAGAAACAAACCGTTGCCGTGTTCTACACTGTCGTGATGCCGTGCCGATCCGTCAGGAGAACCAAAGTTGGTTACTGAACCGGGGTCAGGAACAGCATATGAAAGGGCCCACAGATATTGTGGTGCTTCGAAAGGACGGAAATCTGGTGCTTCATCGAGCGCACCATCCCGTTTGTCGTCTGGTACTTCCATGTGTGGGTAAATATGATAGCACCGATGTTACACCAGCTGAAGAGGACTCAGAAAGAGTTCGACTGGTGGGCAATGTTCAGTTATTTTCTGTTGACGCAGGTTCTGCCTACGAGATTTTGTACCCGGATTTATGCGGCACGTTGAGCGGGAAGATCTGGCGGTGCGAGCACCCACTGAAAGTTGTGAGCTTTCCTCTTCTCCAACAAGTGTTTGAAGTGTTGGATTGCATAATCCCTTCTCAAATTTTATTATCATTTAAGGCAACAGTGGTACATCGATCGCAGTACAGATCGAGGAACACGACAGAAAAGGAAGAACTTGGGAGTGGCGTGTACGAGTGGCAATCTTTTTGCGATTGTGCCCTTGATATACTATCGCTGCATTCTGGAGGCCAAGGTGAAAAGCCGATATCAGTTGATACTAGAATGCCCATGGGTGATGAGGATATGGGTGTTGCTGCATCTTGCGTGTCGTCGTTCGATGCACTGTGCCAAAGCGAGTATCACGACGTATACCAGTACGAACATGCATTGCTGTTTGCCACCATGGAGCTACCTGCCACGCAATTTTTGAAACGGAACACCAGTAATTATAATAATGGTTCCTGGAAAGCCGCGCGAGTACCCGAGGAAGAAGGACTTCAATCAATGCACGAGTATGCGGAAACTATGTTTGCAGGACTTCACTTGCTGTGTGAAGATTTAAAGCTTTCGATTGCGCTGTTCCGACCCCGACTGCTTTTAGCAAACTTGTTACTGGATATAGCAATACGATTGGGATTGGACCTTTTCATTGCGTACTACGAGCAAGACAGCTGCATTTTGAAGCGCCAGCCGAACTCCTTCCGGTCAGTGGTTCAACAGAAAACGCGAGAGGAAGGACTGCTTCGTTTTTCAACTTATGGGTGTGTTCCAGATTTAATACAGTGGGTCGAGTGCAGGATGAGATTGGATGATCAAGGCGTTAGGGAGTTTCCTATGTTGCTGAGTACCGTTCCGCATGTTCTGCCGCAGCAACAGCTCAGATCTGACAACGTACTCTGGCGGCACGAGGGGTCTCTTTGGCGCACGCAAGCGATTTGTCGAATATATGAACTCCTATTCCCGACACCGGAGGAAAATCAACGGACGGCACACTCCGACCAGTTGCAATCTCAAAGCACATATAAACTGATGGCTTATCTCACTCAGGATCCCATTGGTAGTGCGTTATCCCTCGTTGATCTACCGGTTGGATTAGGCTTTCCTATTGTACAAGCCATTCGTCAAGTGAAGCATCATCCGCCTCCTTTTATTACAGAGGACATCTGCGTATTTGTTGGACGAGAAGATCTTAGCATAGCAAGAGCTAACGATTTGGCCGATCATCTTGATTTTGCGCACACTGTCCAAAATCAACGGACCCACGAACCGGCGGATAAAGCAGGAGAGGCAGTACCCGGTGAGGATGAGAGTCACGAAGATGGAGACGGTTTGGACGAAATTATTACTCGGAGCCAGCCACTATTCCCTATTGACCAAAGAATGAAGGAAGTATCGCGACTGCTACGTTCCAGTCGTCCTCTCTGTTTGAAGCTAGAAAAACAAGCAGATCTGTCGGACTTGGACTACGCGCAACAACAGCAAGCTCGGCTGCTGCTTCTCTGTAAGCGATCCATGGCACTCTCCGTGGCTCGTGGCATGGTCACCCTCGGGAGCTTCGATATTTCTGCAGCGCAGACACAGGTTTGGCAATTACGTGTTCCTGCATTGCCCCTTGCTGGTCGCAAACCACCGGCAAATGCGATCGTGGAGCTGGATCTTTCGGGCTACGCAAAAGAATTGACATATTGGCCTCAATTTCACAACGGTTGCGCTACAGGTCTGCGGCTTCCAGCGCATGATCTCTCGGGTGTCATCAATCGTCATTGGATCAAGTACCATCGACCCTCAGTAGGTGGAGCTATGCAACGATATTCAGCAGGTTCTCCAGGAACCCGTCAATTCTCGACAGCTCAGTCAACAGATGCTGCTGGCCGCAACTTGGAAGAGGCATACGCGTCTCACGCAGGGTTGTTACTGGGAATCGGCCTACGTGGTCATCTGAAATGTTTATCCATGGCAGATGTGTACAACTATTTATCGCTTTCAAACGAATTCGTGACCGTGGCAATCATGCTTGGCATGGCCAGTACCGCGGCGCATTGTCGCCGTAAACGTAAGCAACAAAAGGCTACTGCTAAACCTGGCTCAGAAGGCAACGCACAAAAACTCCAGAGCCATTCGTTAGCACCTAGTGCCTCCCCGAAAGTGTCGATGACGAGCTGCCTCCGCTGGATGCTGACCATTTATTCTCTGGTTTCCCGGAGCTTTCGTCGTCGGATAAAACACCACTACTCGGAACGGGGCTAGAATTGGCGCTAGAGCGATCGGTTTCCAAGATGCTATGTCTTCACGTTCCGTCGTTACTCCCGCCACCATTTGCAGGATTTTCAGTACCTGCCTCTACACAAACGGCAGCTCTGTTGGGGCTTGGCATTTTGTATCAAGGTACAGGATACCGACTGATGACCGAGTTATTGCTAACTGAGATAGCACGCTCCCCATCGAGTGCACAATTTTTAGGAAACAACAGCAATGTGGGTTTATCAACGGTGTCGTTTAATCAACTGGAAGGGTATTCCTTAGCAGCGGGAATGGCTCTGGGTCTAGTTGTTCTCGGTCGTGGGCAGGCTTCAACAGGAGATCCGGGATTAGCTGATTTAAAGCTAGAGGAAAAGCTGCACCGATACATTGTTGGCGGTGCACAGCAATATCGGGATACCAATGCGGCTGGAAGCTGCCTCTACCGCGGTCGGCGTTGGCAAGCGTTTGGAAGTGGCGGCAGCCTCAACTCCACTATAAATGGGAATAGTACAGGAAATGGTCCAACCAATGGCAGTAACGGGGCATCTCCTGGAGCTGGTCGAGATGCGAAGCATACCCACGACCGTAATAACTTGCGGGGGTGGCGAGCATGTAAATATTGGCGTGACAGCTTGCGGAAGCGCACTGGCGCTAGCGTTCATGTACATGCAAACAAGCAACAAGGCGGTGGCCGCACAGCTAAAAGTGCCAGACACACTTATTCTTTTGGATTACGTGCGCCCCGACATCCTGCTCGTGCGGACACTGGCAAAGAACTTAGTGCTATGGGACGAGATATCCCCGACGACTCAGTGGATTGAGCAGCACGAAGTCCCTGCGCAACTTTTGCAATCATACAAGTCTATTCAACCGCAAGCAAGTGGCACTGGACATGACACAAATCGGCCACCTAACGGATCACCATCGCACACAGATCTTCACTCGATTTGCGAGTCGTACGCAAACATTGTCGCGGGAGCGTGCATGAGTATTGGTTTACGGTTTGCCGGGACGGGCAATGCGCCAGCGCGTGCCACACTTCGCAAATATGTTCTACACTTTCGTGAATTAAGGACGAAGGCATCATCCTCGTCGTCTACGATGATCCTGCGTGGTAGCAGCAATGTAGTTGCCGCAGCCACAGAGAGAGCAACTGTCGAACGATGCCTAGCAGTTTGCGCGCAGGCGCTGGCTTTGGTTGACGCAGGTACAGGAAATGTGGAAACATTGACATTGCTGCGATCAGTGACGCTTCGGCAACGCGTGGACCCAGCTATGACTTATGGTAATCACATGGCCCTCAGTATGGCGATTGGATTGCTCTTCTTGGGTGGTGGACGTGCCACAGTGTCACGTTCAAAGGAGGCTATCGCAGCGCTTGTGATATCGCTGTATCCGATGGTTCCAATGAACACAGCTGACAACAAATACCATTTGCAAGCATTTCGCCACCTCTACGTCCTGGCAGTGGATACGTCACGATTACTGGAGACAGTGGACGTGAATACTCAAATGAACTGTGCTGTCAAAGTTCATGTTGATCTCCTTCCTGATAATGACCGAGAGGCTATTTCTTCGGATAGGCAACCGATGTTTCAAGTCTTACGCACACCGTGCCTCCTTCCGGATATTGCTTCGATCAAGCGTTTAGCTATCCATGATCCTGATTTTTACCCTGTCGAGATTCTATCGACGCTATCTGATGATGCGGAACGTCCTTCTCCGAACAGTGAAAAGCGAACAGCCAACACACTTCGATTGAAGCTTTTGCGCAACACGAACGCGGTTTTTCTGAAGCGTCGACAGCGGAAAGATATTGGGGACCTCGCAGATTTTACGAATGAACTGCAGCTGCTGCACATTCAGCACGCGGGGCCTCATGGCAACAATAATGATGACCGATTGCTGAGCCTTTTCCGGTCGTATTTTGCTATTAGTAATAGTACAGAAGATGATGACTGCGAGGACGGCGAAGACGAGCTGAATCAATTGGATGTGGCAGATTGGGGCACCGGTTGGTGGTCATCTCAATTGAGTCCGTGTGCGCTACAGCCTGTACTTGAGGAGGCGCACCTGTTGTTACCATCGTACCTCAACGCGTTGCACGCTCTCTTTCGTTTGCAGCAGGTGCCACACTTGGCATGCGCCACAGAAGTCATCGCACTGAGTCTATTTTGCAATTACTGCCGCTTCCATTCGCCTTTGCTGTTGGAAATGCCTTCCCAAAAGGCGAGCACACGAACATGGGGGACTCGAAAATATCTTCTCGATCGGGAATCCTTGAGAAAAAATCAGCTTTCGTGGACTTCGGTGTTTGGCTTTCAAACCAAACAGAGGAGGCGCTTCGTGCGCTTTGGCATCGAAGCTCGTTGTCCATCACATCGCTAGCTTCTGCACGGGTCCAGTTGCTGGTAGAGCCCACGCTGTCAGCGCACTCGATAGGGTCCTCAACCGTATTACCAAAGACTGAGTCAGCATTTGACAAGTTTTTGGTAGATGTAATGTTGCGGTATTTTGCCGGGCCGTCCGTGTTCTCAATGTCGACCACAGGACAACAGCACTATGCTGATAAAGATTGGAAAACCAAGTTCCAGCGTGTTCTGGCTGCGTGTTCTCAAGCTGAAGCGAGTTCAACATATGCCACCTCATCGCTGGCACGATTCCAGCTTGGGACTTTTCTCTATCAGTGTGAGCTCACAGAAGCCGAGAAAACCTTTTGGTTGAAGTTGATATCATTTTTCCTCTTTTCGAACTAGCAAGCCGTTGTGGTGCACGAGCACGTACTCAGCACTGCTGCATTATTAGTTAAAAGCAAGAAATACCACTTTTGCTGTGTTTTCGTTTTATAGTATTTCTTTTTATTTGGCTTGCAGGCTTTGATCGGATGATGCACTAACATGACAGCCATCGCCCCAATCTGCCCCCAAGGGTGTTCCTATCTATTTGTTCTCGGCCCGACAAGAACCGTAGAGCCGTCTTCTTCAAATACGGGAAGAGTTCGTCGCCCAGTTGCTCGCTTGTATCATGCTGGGTGCGCCGCTCTCGTTCGCGAACCTGAAAGCATACACATCTGGAGTGGCCTTGCAACCGAAGACTAGCCTGTTCTCGTCCGTCCGCCTGGTCGCTGAGAAGTATCCACGCAGGTCCTCGCTGCTGCTACTACTACCTTTTTTGGGGATCATTTTCTCTTTTTTGTTTTTCTCCATGGATGGCACTTCATGGTGCTCTTCTTTTGCCTCTCTTTTTTGCCATGCGTTGTTCACTTCGCCACTGTTCTGGGAACAACCTTCTCAATTCAGTTTGGCAAAAGTGATTTTCATTTACGTCTCTTGCGCGGCGATGGCACGGCTGGGGAGCCGCTGCCAACTCCAGGGGCTTCTTCACCACCTTCACGGGAGGCGAAGTCATCCCTCGAGCCGCCGCACCTTTTGTTGACGTACCGGCCACACCCTGAGTGGCATCCAGAGGTTTCCCTTCCGGACTGCCAACTCCAATCACAGCATTACCATCCCGATCACGCTTACCTGCAATTTCCGGCGACCCTGTTGACACCTCCTTCTTCTCCTTGAGCGGAGAGCTGTCGAGCACATCAGTGCTTTTGCCATTTCACCTCCGTCTGTTGCGGGGTCTGGGCTTCCTGGCTGAGATATGCTTCCCTTGCCGTTTGCGATATCGGTCGCAAGTGAAGCCACCTTCTCGCCACCGTTCATGTCTTCACCACCATCCGTGTCTTGCGACAGACCGTCCTTCATACCTTCATCGCTCGAGGGCGGAGGACTGGGTGCAGCAGCCGCTTCAGCCGTCTTCTCCTCATCCTTCTTCTTCTTCATGAACTCCCGACGTGCAACGCGTGCGACAGCACGACCACCCACCTCTTCGAACACATACTCGGGCAGCGCCTTCCACACAATAGGTGTAATCCTCACGTCCATCGTCGGAGTGCGCTTGTTCCAACGGTATAGGTCGTTGTGCTTAAAGTACTCAACCGAGTTATCAATACTAACTTCGCGGCTGCGTAGCTGACGACGGTCAATGTCGAAGCCCACGTAAAAGCAAACACCAAACTTGCTGGGTTGCGCGGGAGGTTCGCCGTTGGGCTGGGCATCGCCAGCCGTCACGAAGTTCAGCGGGAATTTCTTCGTGAACGCACGCAGACGGCAGAGTGTCGGGTTATATGCCAAGGACTCGACAAGCTTACGCATACGAGACTCGCAAAAGCTGCACCACGCCTGCTCTTCGTCCTGCTTCTCCGTGTACACCTCGACCGCGAGGTAGTGTTGGTGGACGGCGAAAAGTCTGAGGGCTCAAAGAGCGACGACCAGTCTGACCCGCCCTTGCTGAGCACATCTTGTACCATGGCCAGAGCACGCTTGAATTCCTCCTTCATGACAGCTAGAGTGTGGCTCGACACGTTGAACGACGAGTTCATCGACGGGTATGCCGGCGTCAGAATGGGCATCACTTGATAGCTAAAAAGAAAATCACACCTTTAGTTAGGCCTAATGTACCGTCAATTTCAAATCTAATTCCAAGTCCTATTCGCTCACCGGTTGTGTCCTGCATTGGCGTTCCAAACCTCCAGCCCCAAGTTCGAGTCGTGTGTTTTACAGAGCTGGATGGCGAGCGGCCACTTCCAGTTGGATAGTACCATGAAGAAGCGCAGCAGCAGCGTCGAGGGCGCCGCCGTCGGGTACAGCTGGTTAATGAAGCACACCAAGATGCACCAGTTGACACCACCCAAGTATCCCATTTTGTTCGAGTACAGTCCGCGACGCTTCGCCCAGCGTCTCACGATACGCAGCACACTGATGAAGCTCTCTCGGTTGGGCGTCAATTTAATCATGAGCTCCGTGACGCGGGGGCCATTGAGACTCTTCTCCGTGGCCGGATCCACGCCAACAAGCACGTGATCGTCCAGGATGTTGAGGTTCTCCGGGATGGAGTTCCTCGGCAAGATGGCAATCTGCAGATCGATGTTAATCTCCTCATAGTCGAACGTGAGCAGGGGCACGATGGCGCCTTCAATGGCCACGAGGTGCGACACCTTGGGGTGTTTCAGGAAAATCTCCTTAAGCGACGAGAAAAAGTCTTCTCTCGTCACGTGTCTCGGTGCCACGCAGATGGTGTCAATATCGGCCCCGGGCTCATTGACGCCCAGTCGGTACGAGCCCGAGACCAAGATCTGTCCTCCGGCGTCCGCCGCCATGTCCTCGGGCACGCCCTTGTCCATGCACATCTGCTTGACCCAGGCGCGGAAGATGGAGCGCAGCTCGGCCAGGATGAGCGAGCGCCGCGTGATGTTCACGCCCGTCTCGGTCGGGAAGTGCTCGTCCATGAAGCTCTGCAGCTTGGCTGACTGCTCTACGTCCTTGGGCTCGGGTGGCGTGGTGCGGATGGCCTTGTAGGCCTGCTCCAGCTGGTGCGACGCCACGGTGAACGTGGAGCTCTGCATGGCCGGCGACTTTGCTCTCTGACGGGGCTGAAGGTTTGTGTCTTGTGTCTTGTGTCCTGTGTGGCCTGTCCTGCTGTCGTGCGCTGCTGCTGCGGCAATCCGAGGGCGTTTCGGGTGGGCTGTTCTGGCTTGCGCGCGACTGGGCTGATCACGTTCTGTCTCGCCATTTTGTATGGCGCTGGGCACTGGCCCGCACCGGGCCCTCTGTGCAACAATCTTTTATTAACCCGGACCTGGCTATTTTGAGCCCGCGGGTCGGGGTTCCGCAACCGGAAATTTGCGTTTAAATTTTGAAAACGGATTATCGCGCTGGGGGAGACCTGTGGACGCAGCGAAGAGATGGAGGACATCGAGGCGCTCATGCCGCGGACCAAGTGCGTCCTCCTGGCGGTGGATAAGCGATGAGCGTATCTGACGGTGTGCTGCTGTGCAGGGTGGCCAACGACCGAGCCAGAGTGGACGCGAGGAAGCTCAAGGAGTTCATGGCCATCAAACGGCCGCAAGCGTAAGCGGCCAGAAAAAGAAGCACACGGACATCAGAGAAATTGACATTAACTAAGCAAATATTTCCAATTATTGCGGGCAGACTGCCGGATGCTGCGGTGCAACGAGACGTGCGCAAAGACGCCGAAGGCTTCGACGATGTGGACGACTTCTGGGCGGACGAAGAGTCGCTGGAGGACGACTCGGTGGACGATGACGACTGTGAGTTGAAGGGTGGAAGGGATTTTAGCTTGCTATGGGGCTGGCTGCAGTGTTGACGCTTTGTGTGGCTGTGGCTGTGTGTACTGGAAGCGCTGACGGCGTCGGACAAGGACGACTCGGTACAGGCAGACACGTCTGCGGATCTTTCAGGCTCGAGCGACCAGAGCGAGCATGAGGTGGAGTTGGCTGAGATCAGCAGCCCGCTGTTAGATGACCGCGAGAGCATGGAGATTCAAAAGGTTCCATTCCGCCGCGGACTTCGCAGGCTTCGCGAGCTTCGAGAGGCTCGAGAGGCTCGAGAGGCAGTGTTCGCGTGGAAGAAGAGAAGAAGGACGAGGCTGGACCTCCTGGACCTCCTGAACCTGCTGCGCCCCGTCCCCCGTGCGAAGCGATGTGTCGTTTGATTTTGGTGGCGGCTCTCCAAACGGATCTGCGGATATGAACGATGTGGATGATGTGAATGATGTGAACGTTACTGTGCGCGATCGCCGCAGTAAGGGGTCTCTTGGGAAAGATAAAGACAAGAAGGGAAAGGCTAAGGAAAAGGCGCGTCGGCCAGTATCGTTTGGCGATGTACGCGGCTTCGTCGCAGAAGTGGCGAGCCCGTTCTCCGTGAATGAGGGGTCTGTGACTCCTCTGTCAAATGGTACGTTTTTCTGCCTGTGAAGGAAAATGATACGGTATTGCTGTGCTTGCAATAGCTGAAGATTACTGAACGGGCTTAATGTATCGTATTATGTAGCGAGTGACCGTACTCTGAAGTCCATTCCGTCTTTCACGGGCAAGGACTCAGTTTCACCAAGCATCAGCAAGGAATTGTTTAAGAAGGAGGGTACACCAGTGATGCCAGCGAGGCCAGCGCAGCAAAGAAGAAGACAAAACCAGAAAAGAAGACCAAAACGACCAAGAAGACCAAGATGATTAAGCAGCGGCCGCTGGGGCGCCCTATTGACGCCCCAAGACGCCACGACTGCGGCCAACGGGCAAGTACGGCTACAGGACGACCCCGCCCGCAACAGATTCCTCTACCCAGTCCGTGCAGACGGATGATAGTAATGATGAGTCCTACCAAACTGTCAGCGACACCGGCGGCGAAACTGGAGATGACAGCTTTTTCAATCAGGGGGATACACCAACTGGTCCGGTTCGCGACAGATTACCAGACGCCTCCAGGATTTTGGATGAGCTCAAAGATGACAGTGATTCTAGTGATGACACAGGACTGCGCCGATCCAAGCGGAAGCGCTTCAAACCATTGGCCTGGTTCAAGAGTGAGCACATGGTGTACGAGCGTACTTTTGTTGGTGTAGGCGCGGTGATGCCAACCGTAGTTGGAGTTGAGCGTCTCGGAGCGGATTCTCCCAAGGCCTCGGAGCGGAAAAAGCCTAAGCCGCCTTCGAAGAGAATCAATAGCGGCAGGGCTCTGACGCTGGATGAATTGCCAGCGGATGTGAGGAAGCGGATTGTGGATGGCGAGTGGGCGACGCTTTTCGACAGTCAGGCCGGCTGCATGAATGATCTGAACATTATCTGCCGCTCTAGCGAAATCCGCCTTCGCAAGCTTCCCACGGAGGAACGGGGTGGTGCAGTGGTGCACGCGTATGCAGGACAGAGTTTCAACCTCTTCAGCCCGGCGCCGTTTGCACGGTGGATCTCGGGACGTGTGGTGCTGCCTCCCGGAGCTTGGAAAGAACCCGAGGGTATCGGTGCTGCTGTGCAGTTGTTCTACGTGACGGGATGCCAGCCCAAGTCGCTGGAGTTGGCACTGGCACCAGAGACCGACGATGATTTTTTCACCAGCAAGCACACGACTCACTTCTTACTCAGCGCTGGAGACGAGTTCTACGTCCCTGCCGGCAACGTCTACTACGTGAAGAACCACTCGAGGTCGGCTGACTGCGACCTGCGCTTCACAATTCTGAAGCCAGAGGCGCCGCCGGTGCCGTCCGACGACAACGATTCGGACGCTGAGAAGAAAGACTCGGCCACTAAGCCAGAAGAAGAAGAGATCGAGACAAACAATAGCGCGCTCAAGCGGAAGCGCGAGGAGGATGCTGACTCAGCGAGCTCATCGTCTGTCTAACTTTTGAAGCTGGTTGACCCTTTGATCAAAGTAATATGGCTCGTTTCACATGAATACATGTCAGTTTGTATTTTTAACGATGTCATCTGCCCAAGGCAAGCGGAGACCGCGTTGCAGTTCAGTTCCCATCGAAATGCTTGCGATAAAAGCAGCTGGGTCAGTGACGTGCTACCTAAGAATACTTGCATAGCCTGGCGCATGGGTGACCAGCACGTGACAAGAGTGGAAGAGGGCAGCGTTAGTAGACGGAGCGACAGCTTGGAGACCAGACGCCCCAGGCGGTGGGTGCGGTGAGCATACGCCCGCCTCTACTGATTGCGGTTCCTCGCGATCGCCCATTGTCCCGGCGACACCGCGTTTGCAGACTCCATCTATCAGTCCATTCATCCAAACGGAGCGCATCGAGGTCGGCCTCCTCGAGTTGCGCCATGGATCCGACAGCGTCGTCGTCCAAGTAAGGCGATTCACTGCCTTTAGCTTTGATCTAGATATTGTAGAGAGAGATGTGCTCCACTGACGCGGAGCGCTGTGTATACAACAGGATGGAGGCTGTCGAGACGATCAAAGAAGGCACCGTAGCTGTCCGCGGGCACTTCATGGTACGAGTGTCTCTCTGTAATGGTTGATAGTGACTCACGGTCTTACTCAGTATTGGCTCTCTTCTCGCCACGCTTGACTTGCGCAGTGGCGAGATCGCTTTGTTAATGTCAGGACAGGAGAGATGGTCATCCGTCGGCGACGACATGGCACCATCAAGGCAAAGGTTGGCACTTGACGTGTGGTTATCGGCATTTCAATGCTTCGTCAAACTCACCCTGTGTCTGTCAGGTTGATCTGCTTGACAGAAGCGTAAAGCTTACATTCCTCAGCGGCCAGTCGCTGCTGACTATTTCCATGCATGGGCGCGACATCGTGTTGGACTTCAGATCTTCCGCCGCACGTGACGAGTGGATCAGCGCCATCGTGAGTGCACAGGAGCGGACAGGTTCAGACGCTGACTGCGATGAAAACGGAACAGATCTCCTCTCGGGTGAAGAATCGGATGACCACGAGCATAATGCACGGCGCAGCTCCGTGGTGAGCATGGGAACTGAAAAGAGCGACTCGGTCGAGGAGGACATCGAAGGGTATAACGATGCACTAATCGCGTTGCAGAGTGTACGCGACTCGGTCATGCAGTGTCACTTATCAATGGGGGCAGCCGAGATCGACTCGTTTATTAAGCCGCCCGAAGTCGCTCCCACCGCAGCAGTCACAAGTGCGTCGCCTTCAGAGCGACGAGCGAAGATAAATGCAACACGAAGCGAAGAGGAGCTTCGATGGAAGCGCCTTCGGTCTTTGTTGGCTTTGATTGAGAGCTCACCCCACGGCGGACGTGCTGTGCTCTTGCACCTCGGAGTGGTGGCGTCTGCCGGGATCAGCGTCAGTGACATATTGCTCGCTATGGGCGAGAAGCAACGAGACAACCCACGCAACGGATCGTTTACCCTGCGCTCTGCGAGTACCCAGAAGCACCATATCGCGGCGTTTGTTCGCGACATTCTTTCCACCCTATCTACTCCAAACGCGAGGAGGTCAAGACCGAAGTCGTGCAAGAACTTGTGGATCTATTCTTCCCACACTGTCGTCTGAGGAGGTTTAGCGACGACTCGGAGTGGCAACAGGTTCAGCCGATGCAATGGAACGCAGTATCTCGAGTGACCGCGAAGAGTGAAAACGACGCAGACGTTGCGCTGTACACTTCTACAGGAATTGTTCCAGCAGGACCTACCGGTGTATCAGCACCTACACGCTATCCACAGCACAGGCGAAAGCGGCGTAACCACTCGTTTCCGAACTTGAGTGGGATCTCTCAACTCGCCAAGAGCACGGGATTATTGCAACCTGCCATCGACACCAATGCCCCCACCAAGATTGAGGAGGGCAGTCAGCGGTTGCGGGACAACTTGTCTTTATTATTTGCGCCGCTATCGACGGATAGTAAAAGCTCTAAAGGCGGCACGCTTCCTGTTACGAATACGACCACGATATTTGATGTTGATGCAACAGACAACTTGGACCTGGCTGGAGAGGACGTACACCTTGCTGAGCCACTGCGAACCGTTTTGTGGGAGATTTCGTGTTCCGAAATGGCGGAGCAGCTCACAATATTCCATCATACACAGCTCTCTCAAGTGTATCCGTGGGAGTTTTTGCACCACCCCAAGGAAGCTGCCAAGGAGATGACAGAAAACTTCAACTGGCTTGTCGCGTATTTTGTTTGGTCGGTGCTTGTGGAAGACACTCCCAAAGATCGCGCTGAAGTCATCGAGGACATCATCTCGATCGCCATGGCCGCAAGTGCACCACCACTCAACAATTTCCACTTGGTGATGGCATGCGTGGGCTGCCTAGGAGACACACCACTTATGTCTTCGCGGATGCCCACAACGTGGAAAAAGTTCGTGCAAAGTATAAGACGCGTTTAACTGAACTACGACGACTTTGTGACCACAGTGGTGGCTTCGAGAACTTGCGACGGAAGCAAAGCGCGGAAAGCGCGCGCCCCACTCTCCAGCGACGTATCAACTACCTCCATCATCCCATTCATCGGTGTGATTGGCGTTATGCTTGAGCGATTGCGTTCAATCAGCTATTTTACTCCGAAGAAAATGCTGGACTTGGATAAACTCGAGCGGCAGTACATGACGCTAAACGTGCTTGAAAACGCATTACTTAAACCACCCCCGCGACCAAGTCGACCTCCTCAGCGTGGTAAAGCAGCACCAATGGAGTCGGCGGCTGAAATGACAACTCGTGTGCAGCATTTTTTACAGGCACTCAATATGGAATTTGCTACGCCGCGACTACACCAACTGCGTTCACAGCAAATTCTAGCGAACGAAGCAAACGTGAATAGTGCAGCAGCATCGTTCGCTCTGGCTGCAACGACAAATGGAAATAGCAGGGCTGCCGCCGCGACGTCGATGGCAATGACGATGACATCTACATCCGGGATTAGCAGCAAAGCTGATTCACAGATATCTCTTGGAAGTGACGACGCCGGGTTGCCGTTTGTCTCGTTCCGGCATATCTGCGTGCTTTTGGTGTCAGTTGAGAACACGCGCGAACGATTGGAGATGGCACTGGAGGCGCTGTTCGTAGATGATCGACAACCTGTCACGCGGTTCCTGCACAAGTTCTGGCTGGACTTCAAACAGAACGTGTGGATTTCTGGTGTAGGTCCATCGCTCCAGAGTATACGTAATTGCGTGGCAGCGCTGCACCACGAGGTCCTGGCGCACAAGATGACGGAACTCATGCAGCTCAGCGGTCTCGACGAGAATTCCGTCGACCTGCACACCATGGTATACGAGAAGATCGTGTCGCTGACTGTGCAGCCTATCTATCTAAAAATCGTCTCCAAGGCCAAGCGCGCGTGCGCAATGGAGGATGCCCATGCTTCCGCGCGCGTGATGCAAAGCACCCCACACGGAATCGTCGACGGCAGCACCACTGCACTGCACTGCAGCAATTGCAGCTCCAGCTCGCCGATCCAGTTGCTGGACCTTGTGTGCCAATTGGTCGCAGTCCCTCTTCAACGGGACAGCTCTCCTAGTGCCGTCGTCGCTGCGACCGACCACCAATTGGCAGCAGTGGAGCTGCTAGGAGCATTGCAGCACCAAGGACGCAAGACCTTCCTGGCCACCCACCCCGTCAGCAGCTTGTGCCTCATGAGGCAGATCCTGGACCCGAACTACCTGGCTCGCGAGCGACGACAAGCTTTGGAGGTCTTCGACGCCGCCGTGGCCTGGCTCCGCAAGGAGCAGAAGCTCTCGCCCGGCGAGCTGCAGAGCTTCGCCACCGTGTAGCGATGTCGCCCGACAACTCCGAACGACGAAAGCCTCGCAGCCACTGACGCCACCTTTTCCAGCGATTACTCGCGATGCCGACATGGCCAGACCGAACGACAGGTCTCGGGCTCATTCATGGACAGCCACCCGACTGAATGATTTAAACGTGTACAGGTCTGAAGATATATTATACCGCGCTCGCCACAGGCTGAAAATATATTAAATCGCGCTATTGACAAACGTGTGGGGGTTTGGTCGGGAGAAGGTTTTATAATAGCAGTGCAGGCAAGTTGCCTTTTGTGCGAAAAAGGCAACAAGTTGTGACGTATCTTCGCCCCTTCCTTCCCACGCCGCGCAGTGGTGTTTTTATTTCGACGTGCGATGGAATCAGATGTAGTCGTCCAATGCAGCGCTGGAAATATCTGATTCTCACCCTCCCATTGGTGACCGCGAGAGTTGCACCGTCGTGGCCGGCTCTTCTGCCTGAGCCTACCGGAACTGTACACAAATCCAAACAAAACCGGCATGGCATGCATCGGTCGTGGCGTCGCGCAGCGGCTTTCCCGTCGAGGAACGCGCACAGAGCCGTCGGCGGTGGCGCGGCCCTCCCCTCTTCTTCCATTCTCTCTCGGCCATTTGCCTCGCTCGCGTTTGGGTGGCTTTGCGCCGTCCTCTTTAGGTGGAGCAGCCTCTCGCTCTCGGCGCTGATACGCCAGTGCAGCCATTTGCAGTGGCGTCTGCGACACCGTTCGGTACGTAGCACTTGCTCCCATTCCCCGGGCGGTCCCCAGATCGTCTAACCCATTCGATGTATCCAGGGTCAGATCTCTTCCTCCCGTTCAGCACTCAAGAGCTTAGGGGAACGAACGTCCTCTGATATTGTGGCATGCGGCTCTGGACGGTGGCACTAGCCGCTCTGGGGCTCGCAACCCGAGCCGCGTCCGCCGCCAGCTCCAATGCCAGCAGCTCGACTAGCGCGACGCTCAACACGCTCACCACGAGTTGTAACGGCGGCTGTAGCAGCAACGGCGCCTGTGTGGTAGTAGGCCAGTCCTCGGCCAATGCCATCAACTGCGTTAATGACACCAACTGCGTCACGCTGTCGTCGGGCCAGTCGGCCCTGTGCCTGGATGCCTTCGCCTCGGACACTAGCGAGTGGGTCTTCGAGCCCGCAGAGAGCAACGACACGGCGGGTGCTGGGCCCTTCGAGCGCGTGGGGCTGCTGCAACTGGACGATCACGTCACCGACCTGACGTTCCAGAGAGCCGGGCAGCAGGAGCAGCCGCTGTCCGGGACACTGGAACTATCCTCCATGAACGTCCAGCCAGATACCACGCTGGACAAAGTGGCGTTCCGTAATTTGAGTCTCTCTGGGGTGGACAGCGCGTTGCCGCTTAACAGTGTCAAGAGAATGTGAGTTGAAGTTGCAGGCAACACAAGCCGGGAGAGAGAGTGGATGATGGACAGGGAGCTGATTAAAATGCTGGTTGTGCGCTATTGGGGACAGATTCTTCAACAACTGCTCACTGACTGCCATCCCGACGGCTGTTGTGGCTGGCGATTCTGTTGCAGTCATGTAAGAATTGCAATGTCTGGCTTATGGTTGTTGATGAGCATTTACTGAGTGAATGTTTTGCGGATTCTTGCAGAAATTTAACCGACAACTCCATCACGGAGGTAGACTCCGAGTTCCAAGACCAGTCCTTCTCCAACCTGAGTGTGCTGTACGTCAAAGTTTTAAAATCATCACCTGCTACATACCGCCGTCTAACCATTTATTTTTCTTACACACAGTGATCTATCGTCGAACGCTCTGACAAATTTTGAGCTCACGTCGGACAATGTCCCCAAGCTTACGACCTTGTACGTCATCGCTGGCAGGAGTTAGTTATTCCAGCTTTTTCCTGACGGGATTAATATGTTTATGGTAAACACCAGGTTTCTTCATGACAACTTACTTGAGACGATCCCTGAAACAGTCTTCGATCTGTCAAAGTTGCAGTACCTGACACTCGTGGACAACCCGATCAACGCGTCCGAGTTGACCGCCGACCAGTTTACATTCCTCGCCAGTCTGCAAGTTTTCACGATCGATGGTCCCACGAACACGAGTGCGTGCCCGAGCACTGCAGTCCAAAATACGCTAAACGATTATTTCACCTTTTGCTTGGGGACGGACGATGAAGTCGAACCATCAAATACAACCGTCACGGAGCTACCTGCAACGACGGTGCCTACTACGACAGAAGGGTCGTCCTCGTCATCCGGGTCACACAAGACATGGATTATTATCGGCGCATGTCTAGGGGCTGTAGTACTGTTGCTGCTGCTCTGTTTCGTCTGGTGGTGCTGCCGTCGTCGCCGTAACGACCAGCCTAAGCTCACGAACAGCACTACGCCATCGATCGCAATCGGATTGGGCGACTTGTCAGATCATCCCTACATGGAGCTAGGAGTACCGCGTTCGAATGCTTCTAGTCAAACAACCTCGGACTTCGAGTTGCTTGCGTCCGTGGCGGACGGCTACATCGGTCTGACGCGATTGTCTTACGACGACGTGTTCCTGCACAAAATGCTGCGTGAGCAGCCGCTCTGAGTTGTGGTTGGGCGAGTACAAGCATGAGGCTGTGCTCGTCAAGAAAATTAAGAGCAACACCGCATCAAAGGCGCTACTACGAGACTTTGTGACAGAAATTGAGCTAATGTTCGAGCTTAAGCACCCGCGCATTGCAGCCTTCCGGGGTGCGATGTGGGATGCAGATGGCACGGAGCTCTGCGCTGTGGTCGAGTATGTCGAGAGGGGCGCGTTGCGTGATTGCACGGTTAACACGAATGTGGAGTTGTCTGTGCCCAAGCAGCACGCTATGGCTCGTCAGATCTCGGAAGCGATGGCTTTTCTCCACAAACAGAACATTGTTCATGGTCGGCTGAATGCGTTTAACATTCTGCTGGATAAGGACTACTCAGCTAAGCTGAGTCTCTTCAGTATCTTCCACTATGTAAAACTATCTCCGCTGGATAACGAGTGCAAGATCTTCGCGGCACCTGAGGTTTTGCGCGGCGAGCAGCCAACGGAGAGGTCGGATGTTTATGCGTTCGGCGTCGTGCTCGTGGAAATTGACACGGGCGAAACCCCTGTCATGAATGCAAGACGGCTATCGCTGGAGCGGCCAGGTCGAGAAGAAATGCTATCGCCAACTGCGAAGAAGACTGGATTCCGCTTGAGCCGTCTCTGTTCTGGGGTCATGAAGGAGACTATTGCTGCCTGCTTGGAAAGCGATCCTGCGCGACGTCCGTCGATGTCCGATGTGGCGTTTGCTCTCAAGACTGGAGCGATGAAGTTGTAGTGCCCTACGCGCGCCGACAATGAAGATGCTTTCAACAGTTTTGACACGAAGTGGTGTTTTGTCATGCTGGATGTACGTCGAGCCGACACTACCAATATGCCACGAAGGCGAGTGCTTCAAACACAATTCGCGGTCAATACCGCAACATGTAAACAAGAGGGATATCTCCCTTGTATACACACCCTCCAAACAGTCTCTAATGTATAAGCCCAGAATACACTTGTCATTTATGCTGGGATAGGAAGCAGCGAAGTGCTGATACTGCAGCCCAGCCCAACAAGGATTAATTCAAACTCTTGGTGCTATCTTTTGTTGGTTCGAATAAGATTGAGCCCTAGTAGTTCACGTGGACAGACAGGAACTGTCGAGTAATCCAATGTTAACGTGGCGTATTGTTGCCTCATCTGCAGCATCGCACCTGACTGAGTCACTCATCAGTATGAGTTGAATTTCGAGAAGATGAACGCCAACCAGCTAGCAGTTGACTCAATTGAGTTGAGGACCACTCATCCAGATTTGCCCTTTTCGGTGATCGAAGCTTGGTGCATGTTGTTCCATCTAAAATTTGGCCTGCAAAGCAACGCAAGACAAGACAAGACTCCACTTAGAGCAAGGCTGCATTTGGATGGTCTGTTTCTACAAGCTCGAAGTGCGTCAAAACTATTTGTAACAATAAATATTCAACGCTCCCCTCCCTATTGCCAAGTGCCCCCCGCAGCCTTCTGCATGCTACTTGACGCTTCTCTACGAAAGCATTCACACCGCAAGCGGGACTATCATCATCGCTTCGACGACTTCTGTAAAGCCCCATCGTTCGCAGATTGGTGAAGCGAGCACACGTTGCCGTTGCGCTCGTACGCAGGCTTGCGGCACCCTTCAACAACACATCGTTTTCCTGTTCCAACGAAATATTGAAACCGACAACGCCAGGCAAGAGTGACAAAGCAAAGCGGAGAAGAGCTCGGGTATGTAAGTAACCATGCCGTCAAGCATGACAAGGAACGAGGAAGACAAAAATATGTATGCAGCTCACCTCCTCCATGTGCCCAACAAAGCCCGTGGGAGACGGCTGTCTTGGTGCAATTTTCTTCACTGCACTTTCGACCTGGTGACGAACAATCCACACCCACATTATGCACCATTGAAGAAAAACAATCAAGATGACAAGCCACACGCACCTCCACCGTGAGACCAGCAAACGCCACGAGACTTTGCACGGTTCTCGCACCCAGACACCGTGCACTTCGTAGAGCCGCCTACATTAACGCAATGCGAGTTTGTCAAGCAAATCTTGAAGCCACCTTTGAAAAATCGGTGCAAAGTGCAAAGCTTACCGTGCTTCCAGCACACGCCCAAATTTTTAGCACTGCTCGTGCACCCCACGACTGCACATCGCTTGCCGCCCTGTTCTCAGATTTAATTGCGCAGCGTATGCATTCCGAGCCGTCAGATTACAAAAAGTTTTCACAAGGGCAGATGCAAACAACAAGAACGCACTCCGTGGCCGATGCAAAGCCCTCGGTTCACCACATAGCGCGTGCAATTCTCAAATTTGCAGATACGCGACTTTTTAACTGCTGCACGCGGCGGCGCGGGGGCAGCCACGTTGGCCACCGTGTTCTCCGTCGCACTAACTCGAGCAGCGGCTCTTGAACTAACCGCTAGATCAGCTGCAACGAACCAAGCCAAGCCAGGAAGTAACGCAATCAGCACGAGCGGACAAGAACATTCTGGTCTGCCAATCGACGACGTACCGAAGCAGGGACCCGCGGCCTTGTCCTCGTCGGCCCCGCCCAGGATGAAGGCGAGCGAGCTCTTGCTCGCCACGGCTGTGGTTCGTCCATCGAGACCCACAGCGGTGACTTCGTCCGTGTTCATGATGACCTCGAGGCGGTGTCCCGCGTTATTGAGCTGCAGGGCTGGTAGGGCCCCTTCTTGCACGCCACGCCCATCCTGGCGGGGGTCGTTGGTCGCCGCAGGGTGTAGCCATGCTGCACTCATGTCGACGTCGTCTGCGGGCGGGTTCTTCATGCAGGGAGGTGGCAATTGCAGGGCGGTTGGACCATTCACTGGGCACTCGTGAGATAGGGCCCGTGCGTCGGTTAGCTGGCGATCTGTCTGCTTGCAGTTTCGATCGGTGCAGTTGCGAGGTGGGCTCGCTGTCTGTCGGCACAACAGCAACGAGGCGTGAGGTGACCTGAGGGTGAGGCCGTGCGAGTTCTAGCAGCGAGATTGGAATCCCAAATGACGCCTCAAAGAGAAGGAGAGCGGGCCACTTGTATCGGAGCCAGAGAAAAGCCCCCGTATGATGCGTTGATTGCTTCGGTCGAATGCCACAGCTGGCCGAACCACTGGACGCCACACGGCAGGTCAAGGCAAGGCACAGGATCCGTTATGTTGGGATAAAGCGGTGCGGGCTTAGACCAGCGCCTCACTATGGGCCGGAGTGCGGCCGGCTTGAGCGGAGCGCGCTTTACCGGAGCGGGTGGCCGCCGAAAATCGCCATTTTCGGCCAATCAAGGAAACTGGGTACAGAGATTTACAAATAATAGCCTTTTTTATCTTATAGTTTTGCGAAGACGATAGAACTAGATGTATATGATCAATGCGTCATAACCTTATTAACCTTGCATCCTTCATAAATGTCAGGCTTTCCTTACTCACGCAGATTACTGTACCGTGCTGCTTCGAATATCCAGCCATAGTGAAGCCAAAGCATTCAGCATGCCCCATCCCATGTGAATGGATCACGTGTGACTCACACCGATGGCTCGGCGTTGACAAGAGAAGTTCGGGGACATAGTGCTAATGCCACATACTGAGCTGACTTTGCGTCACGTGGACACAAGTCCACGGTGTGCATTCGGTGGCTGGATTCGTCACGGGCTCCGTTGACGTTGCAGTTTGAGTTGCGGTTCCCAGCTGCAGTCTGCAAGACTTACCGCGAGGATCTGCTTCCGCACCTCGTGCTGAATATGATTAGTAGTCTCGCACTGCTAATCAGTGGGTGTTCCTCGCACTGCGAGACCCGTCCGATCCATAATCGGTTCCTGCACTGTAGGCTGCAGGCGAGCCAGACAGAAAGACACAGTCCGCGTTCAGTTGTGTGCAATTGGTATCATGAGTGATCCAAACAGTTCCTTTAGTGTCCAGACAATCCTCTTCTTAGTGATAGCCTTGGGAAGAGGCTATTTACCACTAGCAAGAGGTATCACTATCAAGGATTGTTCCGTGTAAGAGGTACAATTGACAGTGATAGCTGTCGTTCGGCTTTTGCTGCAGCACTGGTGGCGACATCGTGGTTCAGTTTATTGGCCGAAACTCATTTTTGAAGCTCCCACAATGCCATCGCCCATCAAGCCACCCAGCACCGCATCAGGCTCACCAATGTCCAGCGGCTGCAGATTTGTCGTCACAAGGACGACTATCCCTCTGTCAATCAAAACCACCTTGTCCACTGGGCTCAGAAGACGTTCAAGATTGCGCGCCTTCATTTTCAGGCTGTGATTTCAGCTGAGGTTGAGAAGGACAGCCCTGGGTGTTGTAACGAGCAAGAGGACAACCTGCAAGAGACGGAGCGATTGCAATGGATGGCCAAGCTCTTTATTCACGCTGATGCTTTGGGTGTGCCAATCGTGGCAATGACAGGCTTCCGATAATGCAGAGTGCGTTTAGAGGGGTTTAGGCAGAAATCGAGGGCGTAAACAGCAACCGTCTTGGTAAATTTCTTCGGACGTGCTTCACGGAATGACCGACTTCAATTGTTAAGCACCTCTAGTTAGTAATATGCGAGGTTTTTGTATCACAGAGCACAATGTAGAGGTCGGAGGTGGTTTTGACTTGGTCTCATAGCACTAGCTAGAGGGTATCACTACATGGAATACCACTAAGAAGAGGATTGTCTGTACACCACTACATGCATTGCCGTCATCGATCCTGTAACAGGATTCCAAACACTATAGCTACGTGGGCCAGCTCTGACGACTGTCAAGCTTGGCCACATCAGGAGCGGCATGGGTCATGTTAGACCTCCTTCTGGTTGCCTCTGCGGAACAAGGTGCTCAAACAGAGCATGCTCAGCCCCCAGCGGATCTTCAGAGGTCGTACTCGCAACGGCGTCCGACGCCGCGTGTCGCTTGAATCCGGCGTGATGTTTGCCTGGCAGCACCGCCTTCTGCGTTTCGGTGGCGACTGCATCTCGAACAGCAAAAGCTTGCGGCGTCCCTTCAACTCCGGCAAGGCATAAAAGAATTTGCTCTATCTCACGACAGTTCGCGCATCGAGAGTATCGGCTGCTGTATATCCCCCGAGCCGTATCGATAGCAGCGCGAATCCGCGCCTCCAGCCCAGCCTTGGCTTGCGTGGCTGCACTAGATTGTGAGTAGCTCTTGGTCGCTGCTCGGATGCAGGCACCGCATTAACACATTAGTAGGCGACACGACAGCCACAGCAAAGACGCGTATCGAACCGATCCGTTGCCAGCTCCTCAACTGGTTTTTCGTCGTCGTCAAGGCGCGCTGAAGTCCAGCATGTCCAGCCTGGACACACTGTAGTTGGAGCCTTGTCTGCTCGAGCCGCTGCTTTTGCTGCACCAGATCCATTTCAAGCCGGAACGACCGGCTCGACGTCATACGCTGGACCGATTTGGCGCGGCGAAGCTCACTGCGCATCGCCTGTAGCCGATCGGAGAGACGAATCATGGTCTCAACCTCATCCAACCTGCTATTCATGCAAGCTGTGTCCACTGTATCTTCAACGATGAAGGGTTTTTGGCACCGAGGCATGCAGTCGCGGCTCGCTGCCGCACCAAAGTACAAGCGGATAATATTCTTGGTGCTAGCCTTGCGTCGACAAACTGGACATGCATGGCGATTAGCTAGTGCTTGTTGGACACACGTGTAGTGAAAGACGTGGCCACATTCCAACGCTGCCAAGCTTGTTTCCGTTTCCATTCCCTCAAGACAAATACTGCAGTCATTTTTGCTGCCCAACGAGGACTCCAGACAACTGGGTGGTGGTTGTCCAGATGCACCACATGCCGTGGCAGATTGAGCTCGATATAACGCCATTTGAACCCTGGGAATTCAAGAATGTTGATGCCGAACGGAGAGGAGAATGATTTTGATTGAACATCTCGCAGATATCACAGCGCCGCGTCCCGTTCTATCTTTCAGGTGAACTGATTGACCTGATTGACTTGCTGCATATTGTACTTGTTTTTTATGTTGACTAGCTAGCTATCATTCTCTCTGACCGCCTAAATGTGCAGCATTGCTGCAATGTACGACGCGCTGGGCCGCAGCGATGGGTCGTACTGCAGACATGCACCTGCCAATTCTCTCACCATCGTGGGGCATTCAGGAGTAAATGTGAACATGCTCATGAAGCTCGTGCTGTTGTCGTCTCTTGTACGCGTGCTCATTTGAGGAGTTGTTCGCCGCCTCGAAGCCTCAGCAGCCAGACTGCGCGAACTACTACTAGTATACAGCGTGTGCGAGTCGAAGACATCCATCTCGCCGATTTGGACAGTACGTCGCCGTGAGTCGTCAAGACCCGACACAACAGCACCATCGCTGGAGAGGAGGGTGCCATTGTCCGAGTCGACGTCACCGATGTGCGTACGCATTCTCCACGAGCTCCTAATCATTTCATCAGCCGTTTGGCACGTGTCTAAGTGTGCGAGCAGCACGCCGAACGCGTACATGTCTGAAGACGACCGAGAGGGCTCGCCAATCAGAATTTCAGGGGCGAAAAATGCCTTGGCCGTCGAGTCGCAACGATGAATGTACGACTGACAGCTGTATGGTGACGAACCGTCCGTAGGGAGGGCGGCCTGCAGCGGGTTAAGCTTGCAACCCTTTTCCGGGTCCACGAACACACTTCTGCCATTGAGTCCATCGTACGTGACCATGTGCTGACTGTGTAAATACATCAGTCCGCGCGCAATCTCAGCTGCCGCTTTCATCTTAAAGTTTTTCCAGTTAAGCTCCGAGCCCGAGTTCCTCAGGTACGCTTCGAGTGTACCCAGCGTCATGTATTCACACACTGCAGTCATTGCGTGCCTTTCGTCCCATATGAGTCCAGTTATCGAAAGGAGTTGAGGGTGACGCATTTGCGAAAGCGTAGGAACCATCTCCAGTGCCGCCTCCACGTCGTCGTCGCTGGTCTCGAGCTTCGTCACAAGAACCAATTTGGTGCGGTATTCTGCAAGAACTACGGCCACGGGCCCCGAGGTCGACAACTGGTTTAGCATGACTACTTCAGTGTCCGGAATCTCCTTAAATGCAGCCTTTCGCAATCCGCCGCTGGTGAACTCGTTTAATGACTCCTCAAGATCAGTGCTCTGGGAGGTGCCGTTAGACGTCATTAGAGCTCGCAGATTTCGCAAGTTCGCCTTGATTTTGTTATCAGCGGACACAACCGAATCGTGCTGTTGCGTTGCTGCCTTGCGCTTCCACCGCCGCAAGAGCAGAACACCGCCAACTACCGCCAGAGTAGTGGCGAAGATAAGTCCGAGAATGACGAACAAGATGACAGGGCTGCTGCTGCTATCGCTAGCCGTGGATGTCGTGCTCTTTTCATTGGAGCCAGAATCGTTGATACTGCCGAGTCCATCGCCGTCTGTGTAACACACACTCTTATCACCCCAAGTCATAGCTTGGTAGCCAGTCGAGCAAGTCCCGTTGACTGTCAGATTGGCCTCAAATTCAGGTAGATCCTGCAGGTACTGAAGCTGTGAGCGCGTCACATGAGCGTCCGCGATGATGTTTCCCTGTAGATACAGGGTCGACAGATTGGGCATTTCATAAATAATGGAAGGGATGTCCGACAGCAGGTTGTTACGGAGGTCCCTGCGGTGAGAAAGTCATTGTCGTTAGCAGAAATTTACGCATGAAAGAAAAAGGAAATGCTACGTACAAAGTGGTCACTGAAGTGAAGGCGTGTGAGCCACGTGGATCGAACTGCGTAAGTTGAGCGCAATTGATAACTCTGTCAAAACACAAGAGCAGACAGCAATTAGGGTATTTTAAAGAAGACTACGGTAGTACATTTAAAGTGGCACATACAGTGATAGAAGCTTGTCGGGAAAGATATTGCTGAGGATATCACCAACACGAACGTCTGTAATGGTGCTGCATAAGACAGGAACAAGTGTAAGTACAATATAGCAACTAACGCATTGAACGCATTGAATACGCACATCTTTTGGAGTCCCGTGCCGTTGACGAATGCCTTCGACGAAAACGAGAGAGGAACTGTAATCTGCGAATTCTGTGTAGCACCAACGATCGTCCTGTAAACGCGCAAACAACATCATACTAAGTTAAGTCCACGGCCATTTCAAAGCATCAATAACATCGTGCAACGTACAAATTCTGGAGCGTAGATGGCAGCTGCAGGTCATTCACGACTTGAAAGATCGCCGTATCTGCCTTATCGCTCTGCGGCTGTGAAATCGTCAGTGTCCACTGTGCCACACTGCTGCTCGCACCGTCCAAGCACTGCAGCTCGCAATCCCCGGACGTCACGTTCGTGTGGCACGACGACATGTCGGCAAACGCACATCCACGATAGAAAAAGTTTCCATCTGTAGTCGACATCGACGTGTCCTGCGCACTCTGCGGCGCGTAGCTCACACACACCGACGACGCGCACGTGTCGTAGCAGTCGGTCGTCAGCGTGTTCTTGTCCGGAGGGGCACAAACTTGATCATATGCCTCCGCAGTAGCAACCGCGGCGGCCGCAAGCATGCTGAGCGTGGTGACGACTCTCATGGACTCGTCCAAGTCCCGGAATTTAGAGCAATATTCGAGTCCTGGGAACTCGACAACCTGCAGCAAACAGCGCGTCAGACCAGTTGCTTTAAGCCTAAAATCTACTGCCACTGGCCTCCTACCGAGCGGCTTGTGGAGGTCTCGGGCTGTGCCACGAGAGGAATTGGGAGCGAGTGGGGCGGTCGTCGCGTGTGTCGGTCGGTCCACACGGTAAATGTCCCACTGAGGCGACGCGAGCGCCGCTGGGCGTAGACGGGCCTACGAGCCAGTCCAAGAGACCAAGAGCCGCGCCGAAAGGGTAGAAATGGATCTGATTGGCGGAGTGACCTACGAGTTCGGATGGTGGAAAAACTGTTTCGAGAAAAGTGTGGGAAAGTCTGCGGTATTAATAACGGGTATTTATCCAAATGCGAAGCCCTGAGCAGTTTGTATCAATGAGTTTTGGTGGAGAATGGTATGTGTCCTTGCTGTGACTGTGATCCTCACACTCCGCGTTTTGCAACTCGACGTCCAGCGGACTTCGCATATATCGATACAAAGAGTTCGTATTGATACCCGCTAAAAAGCATTTGGATAACAAATAACCACAGGTAACAGCCGCACCGTTTCAAACCGTTACGCCGGGCTGAAAACCGATTGTTGTGGTTCAAGGTCTCCTTGCCTTGGACTTGCCCTTCAAAACTGAACCTGCTGCTGGCAGGAAGGCACGACGCAACGCACGCCTTGTGCAGGACAGACCCCGGTTGCTCGATTGCAGTTCCGTCGTCATGATTAAGGCGCGTAAAAATCGCTGCGTTGTCGTGCCATTGCAGATCGAGCAACTGAGCCCAATCGTATCCTCGACAGACTGGTGCGATTGCCGTTGAAAGGGAGCAGCTTCGCTGATGTTTCCAGAGCAGCGCGAGAATGGTTTGCGCATGTTGGGTAACTTGGATGACGTTGCAGTTTAGCGGTCATTTGATGCGGCATGGGCTGTCAAACAGACTGTCCTCAGGCGCCGTGATCGCACCATGGAGACACACGCCAGCTGGGGCAACAAATGAGCGGCTCGCAAGCGCGGTTTGTGCGGCTTTCGTCCGTCGCCCTTTCACTTGCAAGTCTTTAGTGGTGTGTGATACGGCCTTCGAGCAATCACCACGACACTGTGGTTAGTTGATCTCGTCGCTCCACTGACATTTTCGCTGATTTGCGTCTTGGATCGTCGAATCAAAGACTTTATTGACTTGGATAGTAGGCAGGCGACGATCCGTCCACCTCCGCGTTGCAGAGCTTTGCAGACAAATCCGGTTGCAGGTCATTACTGGCTTTGAGACGGTTTCAGCTTTTGAAAGGCTTCAACTTTAGGAAAAGCTCTATTTTAGGAAATGAAACGGATGCGGCCTAAAGTAGGACGGATTCTATTTTTTCTTCATCACACATGGCTACATTATTTTTGGTGTGTCATTCGGGCCGTTAACGCACTCCGCCAGCATACTCAGCCGTCAAAGCCACCGGATAAACAGCCATGAGTGCAAGGAGAATTCGTGAATTGATCCAGGTCACGCCTCGCAATGCCGTCGGTGCGCACAGCTCATTACACTGTAATCTTTCAATGGTATCACCTAACTCGAAGCTGTTGCTGACTCCCAGAGACTACTCCACGCAAATCTGCCGAAAATGAACATGACTACCTCCGACGCTGTGTAGACCCGGTTCTCATGCCCCTGATAGAGTCGCTGCTGCTGTATCAACCTGATAGCATCTACCACTTCATTCACGACTTCGTGGACGAGCAGAAGGCCTCACGTTTCGCATACCGCCCACGCAGCGTGGGGTACGCCAAGAAGCTCACAAACCGCCGCAAAATGGCGGACTTCATGTCCACCAGTGTGATTCCAGTCATGGACGACCTTGCCAAACAGATTATGTGTGAAAAGCCCGATTCTGTTAAAGGTATGCACTGAAGATGCTGCAAATTTCGCGCTAGAGTTATTGACCTGCTTCCATGTTGCGTGACTTCTACAGCTTTCATCCGAGATATAGTTGCTGCACGCATTATACGTGAGCAGAATGAGGACCCAGAAGGGACGTCTAACCAAGCTGAAGCCGAGGTTCACTTTTGTGTGAATGACCGTGTCTTGTCTCGATACAAGGGCCGGCCACGGTTCTTTCCTGGCATCATCACCGCTGTAGATGCCAACGGGTCATTTACAGTGTTATATGACGATGGAAAGACCGAATGTAATGTTCACTACATGTGCCTGAAGCAGCATCCAACACCCAACGCTGATCAAAAGATTGAGATAGAGCAGACAAGTAGTGCGGAACCCGACAACCAAGAAGTGTCAAAAGTGGTTCGCACGATGGCAATTGTTCTTCTTATCATTGGTATTGATGGAGCCGGTAAAACGACTCTGCTCTCCACTTTGCAAGGAGATCTCGACAAGGAGCATGTGCCGAGTGCAGGCTTCACGTCCGCTACATTCGAAACCGAGACCGGCTCGGCTACGTTCTATGACCTCGGTGGCGGCCCAACATTTCGCAACGTTTGGAAGGAATACTACGCAGACGTATGTTGATGTGCGCTCTTTTTTCCGGGGGTATTTTACAGATATTGACAGACTATCGTTGCTGTTGCCAGGTCCATGGTGTCATTTTCGTGATCGATTCATCCAGCGAGAACTCTGTGATTCAGTCTACCGCTATACTGGAAGAGTCAATGGCAAATGAACTCATGTCCAACAAACCCTTGTTGATGTACGTGTAAATTCTGGCGTCACGTTGACTAGCTGAAGGTGAAGACTTGGCTGACAAACGTATATCATTGATGACACCAATTTGCAGCTTTGCGAACAAGCGCGATCACAGTGATGCAGTCCCTGAGCAGGAAATGGAGGATCTACTGCAGCTGCACAAGTATCCCAGCTCAAGAATCATCCCCTGCGTCGCCAAGCCTACTGTCAATGGCGGTGCAGTTGATGATCGCTTGAAATGGGTCTTACGTGGCTCTTCGACCAGGTTCACCAAGGTTTTGATGATCTGCACAAACGCGTACTGCGCGATCTAGCGCTAAAGAAGAAACTAGACCAGCAACGGCGTGAGGAGCAACGTGCTCGAGTTTCACGTTGGAGAGAAGAGCGCGAGCTGACTCAAATGACCACCCACGATAAGTTGTTTACGGAAGACCAGCACGATTCAAAGACATCCTCGCAAGCCGTTGCGGAACCGGAAAATTCTGTGATCTACTGCTCAAATTGTAGAACGGAGCCTGCGGTAACCAAATGTTCAGCCTCCAAGTGGATGCCAGTCTGCGATGCATGCGCAAAAGCTCTAAGAAACCAGTAACTCTCTAATTACAGGCAAGTGTTTGCCTCTATGGTTCTCTTATGGCTCGATCATCTTCTCTTCTTTCCACCCTTCTTGCCCCTGCCACGATGACGCTCTTCCTCCTCCTCTTCCTTTTCATTCTTTGATCGCGCATTGGACACAATCTTCTCCACATTCTCCTTCTTCTTATTCTTTCGCAGCTCCTTGCGCTCACGGCGCTTCTCCGCTGCTTTATCTTCCTTTTCCAGGCGTACACGCTCTGCCTCTGCTTTTTAAGCCCAGCTTCCTTCTCTGCCTTTTGCTGCTCCTCGTCCACTTCAGAGGCAGCGCTATTATCTTTTTCGGCATACGGATTCGTAATGTTATCGTTAGTGTCGTCAGCATTACACTTCACCTTGCCAAGCGCAATGAGCTCTTCTTGCAAAGCCCTATCCATCTCGTCGTCTAATATGCTGAGGTCACTAAATACACCAAGCTCCTCCTCCTTCTCGCGGTGTTTCTTCGATGTTAGATGATTCTGCAGCTGCTTCGCAGACTTGAAGGTCTTGTTGCACAAGTCGCAGACCAACACATCCGCATCCATCTTTTTCGGAGCTTTTCCATCTCCATCTCGATATCTCTATCGGCAACACGACTCGTTGCCATGTTGCTGCCTGCCCACAGCTCTTCTTGCTGTTTTTGAAAGGCACGTCGCTCGGCTTCGTAAGCTGCTTGCTTCTCGCGCTTCTTGGTCTCTTCCTCGATGCGCTGCTGTTCTTTCGTGATCCTTCTGCTTCTGTAACGCCCGTACACGCGGGTCACGCCGACACACAAAGTCCACCAGCTCCCGCACTTCCGCGGTGAACGCCTTGCGAGCAGCATCCCGCAGCTTCTTGTTCTCCTTCTCCATCGCACGTCTCACAAGTCGCGTAGGTGCGTCTGTCGACTTGTACTCATCGACCCACGCAAAGTTACGCTGCGTGGTGTAGCTCTTCCAGTGCTGATAGAAGTAGGTCACGCCGTCCATCGGGGCGTTCGCGTCTCCCAGTACCGGTGCGGCCTCCGATCTCGACGCATCGCCACTCTCCAGATCCAGCGCGTCAATCTACAACAACAAAAACCAATTAGCAATACATCAATTAGCAGTAAGAAACTGCAGCTTTGCAGTACTGCATTGCAGCCCACCGCACCTTGGCGAAGAGCTCTCCGTACACGACGTAGAAGCTCTTGGCGTCCTTGCCGAAGCCCTTGTAGACCGCCGCGCTGAAGTACCGGAACAGGTCGAGCTCGTTCTCGTCCGTGCCGTCTTCCGTATCGTCCCCGCCCCGCAAAATCTGCTCGCGATGCTCGTCGTACCACTTTTCTCGTGCGGGTCGCTCAGCACCTCGTAGGCGCTCTGGATGGTCTGGAACTGCTCCGTGGCCTCCTCGCTCGACACGCCGTTCTGCTGGTGCTTATCCGGGTGCCAGCGCAGCGCCTGTAAGCGGAACGCCTTCTTGATCTCGGCGCCCGTGGCGTCCCGCGCTACCTGCAGCACCTCGTAGTGACACTTCATGGCTTCAGCTTCGCTTCGACAGCGCAGTGACGTTTTGATGGCCAACGGACGTGATGACGAACCGGTACAAACCGGTTTGACTATCGCTGTGATTGCTCTCACTTGGTTTCACTATGAAAGCTTTACCGGGTTGGTACTGGTACGTGAAGGTCCTACCGGTACAGTATTTTCCGAATCATTTGTACAAATGCTGCCAAGGAGCAAGACGAAGGAGGACGGCCCCGCTGCGGGCGCCACCGCCGTGGCCACTATTTGCGACTTGTGCGACTTGTACACTCGCAACGACCTCGAGGGCAAGTGGAAGGAGCTCGCGGATGTCTACGACGTGCGGTACCTGCAGCAAATGTCCCCCAACTGCCAGCAAACGTGACGCTAACGACGCCATTTCTGCTGTAGCAACGCCGAAATGTCGACGACTTCCGGGAGATTTTGGACCTGAGCGCCCCCGACGCGCGTATGGGCGACCTGAATGGCTGGCACCTGGAGCGCATGGCCATGGGCGAGTTCGACTCGAGCGCAGGCGCCAGCGCCAGCGACTTGGCGGCCATCAAGCGAGAGAGCTTCGCCATTAAGGACGCGCTGATGAAGGTGCTGGCCAATGGCCGCAGCTTCAAGGCCAAGAGAGACGCGTTGGAGGCGGCGATGGCCATGCAGAGAGAAGAGCTGACGGTGGAGCTGAAGGCTGCGAAGGAGTTCCTGGGCCAGGCACATTTGGTTAACGCTGTCGACTCGGCCGCGATTGAGGTCAGTGAGCCGGCGCCGGTGGAAGAGCGACTGCGGGCGAGTGTGAAACACCCGGAGCTCTCGCCGACGGTCGATCTCAGCGACTCCCCTTCGATTTAAACGTGGAGGACGCGTAATTATTGTGCAAGACTGGAGGCCGCGTGTGCATTCCGGTGCGTCCCAAATGAGTCACGCTCTATCTGTAACTTGCTTTGAGCTATCCCCTCCTTCCTCGTCATCTTGCTCGCTTGCCACGCATCGACCTGTGTCTCTGTCTAGTCAACGTGCAGACGCTCCTCGAGGTACTTGACCGCGTCCTTGGTGATGATCAGCAGGTCCTTCTGTAGGATCGAGTAGACGTTGATCTTGTTCTGCGGGAGCGTGTCCACGTACGGGATGTTGCCGGTCGCCAGCAGGAAGTTGGCGTCCACCTCCTCGCCGCCAATGAATAGCGCGTGGTCCCAACCACGGCCGCCCAGCAGCTTCTTCATGTCCTTCGTCTTGTTCACCTGTTCACAGCGAGCCACAAAACACCCAGTCAATCACCCCGCTACCAGTTCACTCTGTCACACCTCATCCATTGCACGTACGTCAACTCCCAGCGAGTCCACGACGGCGAGCTTGCCCTCGCGCAGCTTGGTGGACAGTGCCACGCGCAGTCCCATGGCGCGCACCTTCTTGGGCAGGCTGTACGAGAAGTCGCGCAGCACGGGGCCGTGCACGCGGTAACCTCCGCGCCACTGCGGCGCGCGGATGTCTCCCACACGAGCGCGGCCCGAGCCTTTCTGCTTCCACGGCTTGCGCGTGGAGCCGCTGACCTCGGAGCGCGTCTTGGTCTTGTTGGTGCCGGCGCGACGGCACGCCAGCTGCCAGCGCACCACGCGCTGCAGGATGTCCACACGGTCGGGTGCGCCAAAGACCTCCCCGTCCAGCGTGACGGTGCCCAGCTCCTGCGCGTCCTCAGCCAGCGACAGCAGCGCCATCTGCAGGTCGCCCGCGGGCGTGACCGACATCTCCTGGGCGGCAACCAGCACCCGCGGGGCGGGCGTGGGCTTCTCCTCAGCCAGCGTCAGGTTGGGTAGCACGGCCGTCTGCGTGCTGGCGGTGCGCACCAAGCTCGGGGCCGCGCGCGGAGCCACGGCCAGCGCCGCCACGCCGCGTAGCAACCGGTTCATTCCAACGCTCGCCATCGATACTGGAGCTCCTCTGGCGATTGACGGTGTGTGGCCACAAATTTACCAAGGTGTCGGTATACCGATATTTAGGATTTAGCCATTTAGGTGATCTAAAATGATTGTCTGCGCAAAGTCAAAAGAGGATTAAAATTAAGAATTTACCGCCGCAATACCACTGTTCCAACCCCTCGGTATTGTACCAGTATGCCTACCGGTCCCCGCCGCGCTCAAGTCAGAAGGGAACCTCGCGTCGTGCAACGGAGGCATCGGCGGCGTCTCCCCTGGCGCCTTTCTGTCTGTCTGGCGCGCTGAGGAGCAAGGATCGCCATGGCCACGCAGCGCAGAAGCTCGGCCCCGCGCGGAGACGGCAGTCTGGCCGCCATCTGCACGCTCATCGAGCGCGGGAACTTGGATCGCAAGTCCAAGCTCGACAGCACCGGCCGCATCTGCTACGTGAGGCGACGCAGCTCCGTCCCTTATTTAAACCATATCGTGACTTTTTGGTAACGCAGGGGATGCCTGTTCTGTGAGCAGGAGCTGAAGAATGACCCGCTGCTGCTGGACAGCTTCCCTATGGAGCGGCTGATGAAAGCCATGCGCCGACTGGTGTGCGACTCGGACACGTCGACTCGGGCGGGGGCGCTGCGGGCGCTCCGCTACGCGATCAGCAGCACGGACAGCATCAAGACCTTAGTGAACCTCGTACGGACCGCCTCGTGGCTCTGTGGTTGAGGACGGAGCAGGAGAAAGCCACTGGTCTGACTGCCCATTTCTGACAGGTGCTTGTGCTTCTTCTGTGTAGTCTCTGCCGGTGTTCGTAGTGAGGTCGTTGGAGCGGGAACATAAGCATTTGGCGGAGCGAGTGCAGGCGCTGAAGGTGGTGCGGAGGGTCATGGAGATCGACGCGGCGCAGATGCCTACAGGACTGGTGGCGTCGTTGGCAGCCATTGCGGGACACAAAGATGATAATATGCGAAGGGTGTGTCTCGAGACACTGCGAGAACTGGCGCTGCTGAATGTGGAGGTGGTGGCAGAGGCTAATGGCACCAAGGTCCTGGTGGACGCCATTCTGGAGCCGTCCTTCCAGGATCTGGCAGACTCGCTGCTTATGACGCTGCTCCTCATTCTGAACGAGCCGTCGACACGCAAGTTTATTCAGCCTTTGTGGATTCCCAGATCCTGTTGGCGCCGTTTACGGATACGGACCTACCAGCGGGGAATGAAAGGCGGCAGCGCTGGATGGCCAGTCGTAACGCTATCGTGACGATGATGCGATCATGGACAGGCATGGTAGTGCTCACAAGTAACCCGCAGGGCTTGCAGTCTCTTATTCAGCTGCTTGTGCGACCAGTGGGCGAGGATGTCCAGAAAGCCGTGTTGTCCACCATTTGCGAAATCTTTTACAAGAAGACGAGCTTCGACAAAACAGCTGCGGATGCGTCAGTGGATGCACCAACTGTCGCTGTGAGTCTGTCGAGTGCTGAGCAGCAGCCGCTTGCAGTCAACCATAACCTGCTGGACAACTACACGGTAATTATCCTGCTGGCAATGATTCATTGTGGTATCCTAGAGGCGCTGGTGACTCTCGGTACAGGTCCGTCTCGTGCCCTGGCGGAGCCAGCCATTGACCTGCTGGCTGATATCCTGCGCATGGCGTCTCGCCTGTTGCCAGACCAGCACTGCGCATCCTTGCTAGCGCTGCCACGACTAGTGTCTGCTACGTCGCTTACAACGACCACGACGATGTCGCTCGGAGATCACGCGAAGAGCCTGTTGGAGCGGCTACAGCGCGAAAAGTCAATTCGAGCTAGTGAGATGCTGGCAGAATTAGCCAATGCTGTCGGTGCCAATTCAGGCAGTATTGCCTCACGTGGTGTATCGTTAGTCTCTTACGGAGGCAGCGGTGTTAACGGTGTGCAGCTGGCGTCCGAGCTTTTGCGCGACACGAACCGTCCGTCGAATCTTCTTGCTCTCCAGCAGATTGCGGGTGTAGTCCGTATACCATCATCAAGTGGCGGTGGCGGAATCACAGGCACTAGTAGTAGCTCCGCTAACTATGCTGTGGCTGCTCCTTCAACTCAACGTGGCACTAAAAGCGCGACGGCGCAGCTGAAGGACAGCCTGACATCGCGAGAGCTTATGGTTCTCGAGCTGAAGCAATCCCTGGATGCTCAGATGGACGACAGCACCTTCAAAGATATGCTTCATAATCGCTCGCGTGTGCTTACGGACAAAAATTATAAAAACTGGAACTGGGATATCATTTCCGAAATGCTGGAGGGTCCACTTACGAACCCGCAGCGGCTGTCGGAAGCAATGAAGACAAAGTTCTTCAAGCGTCTTTCAGGTTTCTTTCGCTGTGACCCAGGCAACAAGGGATATTTTTCTAACCTGTACTGGATCCCAGATCACGTGCCATACTTGCGCCCAGCCTGCCAAATGTACACGTTGCTGCTGAACCACCCGGAAGGTCTGCTGTTCCTCAAGACTGACCGTCGAGGTCAATTGCTCACTGAAATCTCGTCAGCACTAGAACTGGAGGCACGTCCAGAGGCCGCTATTGTGGAGTCACACATTGGTGTGCTCAAAGCGCGCATGTTTTCCCCTGATTACGTATCAAGAAGAATGTTGCGCGAGTACTTTACGCTTCTAGGACTGATGAGCTCAAGCAAGGAAGGGCTCAAAATGATGGAGCAGTCAAACCTGTTTCAGAGACTGTACGTCATGGGCACCACTAAGGGTCATGATTTTCTGTGCCGTCTCATCCTAGCCAACCTGGACTACTCGGTGGATGGCAGTTCTCGCAAGTTGCTGCAGTCGTGGATGATGGAGGGTTCTAAGGCATTGCGTCTGTACGCTACCTGTCTGCTTCGTGCCTTGCTGCGTTCTGAGGTGGCCGATTTTGACAAGTGGGGCATCGATGCACTGGTAACACAGCTCACACAGGAAGAGGAGGTTGCTAAGGCTGCACTGAGTGTACTGGAAGAGGCTGCTGAGACGCCTGCTTGCCTTTTGGCTATGATTCTGAAGCGGCCGACAAAACTGATTCAGCTGAAGGATAAGCGTGCTGAGTCTCTGCTTCTGAGGTCTCTCTCGCTTTCCGAGGGTCTAAATTTCTTGCGCGACACAGGTGACTGGATTCCACGCACGCTGATGGCCTGGCGGCGCGAAAAACATATTTCGTACGTGCATGCCGTGGAGCACGCGCTTTTCCGTGGTCTGCACCGCGATGCTGCGGGCCGTGAGCGTGGTTCAAGCAGTAGTTCGACGAACTCACGTCAAACGTGTTCTCCCACTCCCATTCCTGTGAATGTTCCCATGAAGCGAGGTGGCGGAGTTGGACTCAAGCCGCCTAGTGGCGGAAGCAGCCAGCGGTCCTTGTGGGGCCTTGACTGGCTTTATCGTATGCCTTGGAACATGGAGGTAAAAATTGTGGGGCCCCCAGGCAGCGGACCTCCCTCAAGCCTCATTTTGGAGACTTACATTGATGGTGCGATGAACGACGAGGACAAAAACACTGGTATCGATGACGAGCTTCGTATGAACTCAATTCGTGTCAAAGGAATTGTTGTGGATGCGCGCAACATGCCTCAGCCTGTAGTTGTAAATTCACAGCAAACACTGCAAGCTTGCCTTTTCCTAGGTACCCAACCAGTGGACCGTCGTGGTTTCACGAAGCCCCCACCTCAGAGTAATGGGGGCTTCGTATCGACAGGTGGGGCGGCTAGCGGAGGTTCGGCTGCCGGAAACTTCGCGAGTGACAGCCAGCAAAAGATGTTACGTTCACGTTCAGCATCGAACTCTGCTGGAGGAAGCATGGACCGTACTTCAGAGACGATAACAGCATCTTTGGACTTTGCGGATACTGGATCGTCCTCATCTGAGGCGGTCAAGGAAGAAAGCAAAGACTGGAGCTCGTGTCAGCCAGAGCAGCGCTCCCCGCAGTATCTGGCAGCTCCAGAATGCTCTTTGTGTGCTCCTGGCGAGCGTGCCGTGTGGAACTTCCGCGTGGAAATGGACCAATCGGCCGGAAGTAATACTTCAAACGGAAACGTAAAGCGTTTATTGCTCAAATCTGTCGAATTTACGCTGCAGTTACTACCTCTTCGTCCGCGTACGGTACCGCTGCCTGTACATCTATACGGTGAACTCGCGAAAACAAGCGCTGGCTGCCAGATCCTGCACTCGTCTGGGCATTTGCCTGAGTTCCTCGCATGCCTTCGCGACGCTGCAAGCGTTCCTCTTGAAAAGCGTGCTGCACTGTGGGCGATTGGTCATGTGGCTGCCACTCCGCGCGGCTACGACCTTCTAAACCACTACGCTCAAGATGTCGTGGAGATGATCGTAAAGTTGGCGATTGACTCCCCGCTTGTGTCCATCCGCGGCACCTGCTTCTTCGTGCTGGGTTTGCTTGCCCGTTCACCCGCAGGCCGGAGACACTTGGCGCGTCTCGGCTGGGATGCACCGCGCGATGTATCGCGTTCTTCCATCGCTGTGCCACAAAATTGTACTTCACTCTTTATGTGGCCGCCGTCCGGGTCATCTAACGTGTGCCCATTGACGCAGACACCACGAGCATCACCTCTTCAACGACTGTTGATTCGCAGACGTGACAAACTGCCTAATGAGTGGCGTGAAGTGCTGCGTTATGTTGCTGATTTAAGTAACCACATCACGCAGAAGGAGGCCCATGCGTCACTGAAGAAGCTGCACGGAGCACACCCTGAGCTTTTGAAGAACCAGTACTTCTGATGTATGTACATGCGCTACTGGAGAAGTACAGCTACCGCCTAGCGCTCCGTCAGTTTGTGCTTAGCGCATTTGACCGTGCAACGCTGACTGATGAAGTGCTGGATACTTTGCGGCTTGAAGACGAAGAAGAGCAGAATGCAGACACTCCTGGCGGCTACCGAACGCGTGCTGGTGTGCGCGTACCAGGCCCACGAGAACTGCGGCGGCGCCGCTCGTCACCATCGATTCCGTCTTTTACGGCTTCGGTTCAGTCGTTGAATGCGGCCATGCAGCCTACCTCTTCGCGAATGTCCTCCGTGAATGGGCTGGGGGCTGGCGGCAATATGGGTATGGGAGGCGCAGACCACCGATCGACACTGCGACTGAACGCGCACAATGACCCTATTGATCGCACTGTGCTGCTCAAACGCAACCGCAAGTGTTCGGCTTTTTCGGAGAAGACCATCGTTGTCGGCGCACCCGAAGCTGCCGTGTAGATTGGCCAAGTTGAGCAATAGTTCTTACAGATAACCAGCCGCACCGATGGATTCGTACGAGTTATAAGGTCCTGCTGGTAATGTTTGGAGTGGAGTCGATGCTAAACACTATAGCAGAGATAGACGATGCAACAAGCAGCGTTCGCTTTCTGTAGTTTAGCGCGTTGGCACTGTTCTTATTCATCCCGTTTTTCCCATGTAGCTCCATGCTTTCTACAAAAATCTCTCGGAGGCCATGTCCATCAGCGAGTCACCAACGTGAAGGACTTCCAACCTGCACAGCTTGCCATTAATGGACGCGCACATGGTGATGGCACCCCACAGAGTCTCCAGTCCGCTACGTTGGACTCGCAGCAGAGCCGTTGATGGTTCGCTACCACTGGCAGGCGTCTTGTCGAAGGATAGAATGTCAAAGTCACTGGCAGACGCGCCCATGACACCGAACGCAGTCTTGAGCGTGTTATCGATGGCGAATTTCACCTGCTTCACGTCCGCCACAGCCGCCCACTGGTCCTCTGAGAAGCTACAGCGACAGCAATATGAAATAAGCGACCGTACTATATTTTACAGACACGAGGCTAGCACGTACATGGCGATCTTGAGGTAATTGTGCTCGCCACGCAGCGAGAACTTGTGGTGCGACGCAGTGGTCGCCGCCATTATCGCTGCTGTCCTGTCAATGGAGACCGTTTGGTTTAGGGTTTCGAGGAGATGGCTACACTTTTGGCTGATACCTGTCAATCGTGGACATCTCGGACGCACTGATGAATGTTTTCTTCGAGTCTGTTTGTTGTTGCTCTAAACAACTAGAATGAAGAAAGCACGAAGCTTTCGTCCTGGTATCTCTTCTAGTGAAGTGACGGCACTACCTACTTGGACTGGGTACGCGGACGGCGAGATGCTGACTTGGAACGGCGTTTGACAGCACTCGACGGCGTTACTGGTCGACGAGTGTGGTGGTGCGCAGGCGCACCGCTTGCACGAGGGAGTCGGTTGACGATTCGTTAGAGGCCGAAGGAGTTGACGCAGCGCTAGTGTCATCACCATTTCCCGCAGCCAGCAGCGTGCGAAGCGACATTTTGCCGGAAGCCCCGTCTTGCAAGCACTCAAACTCCAGCTCTTGTCCTACAGACACCACATCGTTGATGTTCGTGACCTTCGCGCGCGAGAGCTCCGACACATGTACAAAGCCACGATGACCATCGGCAGACTCCAGGATAGCTCCGAAATCCATTATCTGCGTCACACGCATTGTGTAGCGCTCACCCTTGCGGAAGAAGTATGAATGGCCCCGGTTTGAGCCCTGCTGACTATTGTCATGGCCGCTGTTGCTGCCATTGCCGTTTCCACTTCCGGGACGAACAGCGCCGTACGTGGCAGCGAGATCCGTGCGCAGCCACTCGCGAGCCTTCTCAGCATCCTCTGCTGAAGCCACAATGCGCACAATTCCTTCACGGCGATCGATAATGCTAATTGAGCAATTGAAGCGGGACTCCAACTCACGAATATTGCTGCCTCCAACGCCAATAAGCGCACCGATCATGTTCGTAGGAATGATGCATTCCACGCTCGTGTTTGGCAGCACACTACCACCAGTCTTCAGGTGTTCCCGTGGTTCAGCGAGCTCATTGCTCATGCGGCGCAGCACGTGCAGGCGCGCCTGCTTGGCCTCACGAAGTGCCTCCTTCAGCACGAAAGGAGGTACACCACCCGGAAGCTTGACATCCAGCTGCAGGGCCGTGACACCAGCCGTAGTGCCGGCCACCTTGAAGTCCATATCGCCGTAGTGATCCTCAGATCCGAGGATATCCGTCACCAGCTGGTAACTACCCTCCTCGATACGCTTCTCCACGGCAAATGGGTCACCATCAGTAACAAGACCGATGGCAATACCTGCCACAGCACTCTTAACAGGGACGCCTGCATCCATAAGAGCCAGCGAAACACCACACACCGTGGCCATGGAGGACGATCCATCTGAGCCCACCACCTCCGAGGTCATACGCACCGTGTACGGGAACTCAGTCACAGAGGGTAAGATAGGCAGCACGGCCTTCTCAGCCAGAGCACCGTGTCCGATCATGCGTCGGTTGGTGCCACCCACGCGGCCAGTCTCATTCACACAGAAGGGAGGGAATTCGTAGTGCAGCATGGCGTGCTTTAATTGCGTAGGGGCATCAGGATCAACCTGCTCACGAGCTTCGTGAAGTGCACCACGCTGCCGAACGCCACGCTCTAGAGGTCCCAGCGTCACCGAGCACAGGGTCTGGGTTTCACCACGAGCAAAGAGAGATGAGCCGTGCGCCATGGGCAGCACACCAGCCTCCATTTCGAGCGGGCGCACAATGCGGAGAGATCGACCGTCAAGGCGCACCGGCTTGTTTCTTGATCCCTTGCTCTCCTTGAGCATCGACAGGATTCGCTCACGCAGTACACGCTGGAAAGTGTCGTGCGCTGCGCGCTGAATGACCGCATCCTCTACAGGGGGCGACGCGCTAGCAAAATATGCACGCATGCCGCTCAGCATTTTAGTGTACACGGCACGCTCTCCTTCTTGACGCGAAAGCTTGCCAGCACGGCCGCTTGCGATTAAAGCCTCAGCATCCTGGCGACCCAGCTCCTCCGCCTTAGCCCAGACCTCGGGTGGGATATACATGGGTGCGTATGGACGCTTATCCTTGCCGTGTTCAGCTTTAAGCTTCTTCTGAGCTTCAATCGCCGGCAACACGCCAGCTTGTGCGAGTTCCAATGCCTTGTCAAGCCGAGCCTCCGGAATCTCATCACCCGAGGCCTCCACCATGACAGTTTTCTCGGCAGTAGCAGCGTAGAGAACATCAAGCGTCGCAACCTCACGCTGAGACGCGGTAGGGTTCACCACCAATTGGCCATCGACCTCCACGACACGTACACAGCCCACAGGTCCATTCCACGGGATGTCAGACATGCTGAGTGCCGCCGACGCCGAGTTGACCGCGACCACCAGCGGGTCGTTGTTTGGGTCGTACGACTGCACCGTCGCCAGCACTTGTGTGTCCTCGCAGAAATCCCGCGGGAAGAGCGGGCGAATGGCTCTGTCCACGACGCGAGACTGCAGCACTTCTTCGTCGCTGCCGGTGAACTCGCGACGCTTCTGGTTGTCCGGGATGAGCCCCACCGCGTACGACTTGACGCGGAAGTCCACTGTGAGCGGCAGGAAGTCTCTCTGCTGCGAGCCGGCACTGTCCGACGGGTTGCCGTTGCGGTCGCCGCTCACGGCCGTCGTGAGCAGCACCGTGCGGCCGCAGGAGGCCAGCACGGCGCCGTCTGCGAGCTTGGCCAGCTTGCCCACGGAGTAGGACGTGGTGTCGGTGCTTCCGGTCAGCGGCTCCTTCTCCGGCTTGCGCTGGTTCTGGCTCTGGCTCTGGTTCTGCTTGGGCGCAGCGGTAGGCTCTGCTGTCGTCTGCGGAGCTTGAGCAGCCTCGGATTGCTCCGCGTCGGGCTTCTTGTCTCCGAACAGCAGCTCTCGCAGCCCAAAGAACGCGCGCGACTGCGGCGCCGCCAGCGCGAGACGAGGAGCGCGGTGAGGCGCGGCCATGGTGGCGCGACGGGCCACGGCCGCGGCCGGGAGCCGACGAGCAGCAGCGGTCAACATCTTGAGCTCGAGCGGATGTGCGGCGATTGAGGCCCAACCACCAGACCAGCTGCGGTATGATAAGCGATAGGGACGGTATGACGGATGAGAGGAATGTTACCGTGCCAGCCATCCGTCTTGTTGTCACTATTCGACCAGTACGATCGACCACTTTATGCAAGTGTATATATCTGGTACGTTTGTGGTTGGAGTTTCCAAGTGCGTTGTACTGGTCCGCTATCTCCTGAAGCCTTGCGTTATTTTTGCTCTCGGCCCACAACCGAAAAGCTCAGCCCGCGCGAACCAGCAGCGTCGACCCCCAAGCCCCGAAGACCAGCAAGACAGCAGCATGGGCACTCGTGTACGTGGGCGGCCTGCCGCGCGACGCTACCTCCCGCGAGATCCAGGACGGCTTCGGCCGCTACGGCCACGTGTCCAACATTTGGGTGGCTCGCAACCCACCAGGCTTCGCTTTCGTGGTGAGTTGAGCTGCTGCTTCCGTCCGGCCCTGCGGCGGGGCATGATGGTCTTCTCGTCCTTCTCCCTCGCTCCCCTTCGCTCCCTCTCTCGCGACTCCCGCGCTACAGACGCGGCCCCCACCCCCAGCGTGCCTGTATTTGAGTGGACTGCTGTACTGTGTGATTGTGTGTGAGTGCCTGTATGTCTGTGTGCATGGATGTGTGTGTGAGTGTGTGCCGCTGTCTCCGACCGCTAGTTCGCCGCCGTTTGGTGATGATTCGTGGTGCCCTCCGCCGCCTTCGGAGCTGCTCGAGTCGCCGCGCATTTTGAGCCGGAGCGTCGTCGTTCTCGCTGCTGTATTGGGTCGCAGTCTGCACCGAAGGAGACGGTCTTCTCCGAGTTTGAGAGGGGAGAGCAGCGCGTCGAGCCTGTCGCCTGAAGAGCCATCATGCTTCGCTTCGCCTCGTGTCGCACTCCGCGTCATCATCTTCATCCTCTGCGTCACCCGTCGAACCACAAACCAACCAACGCATCCCATCGTCGTCCCTCCCTCGTCCTCCCCACCTCTTCTCTAGGACTTCGAAGACCCGCGGGACGCTGACGATGCCATTCGCTCCATGGACGGCCGCGACTTCCTGGGTGGACGGTATGTATAAACTGTCTGTGGGGGTTAGTGGTTGATCTGCTCACAGTGTGTGCCTTCCAGGATTCGTGTTGAGCTGGCCCGTGGCGGCAGCCGTCGTGATGGCGGCGGCGGTGGCGGTGGTGGCCGTCGTGACGATGACCGTGGTGGCTTTGGTCGCGAACGTTTCGACCGTGGTAAGCTGAGTTGCCTTTGGGTTTAAGTGTTTGGTAGTGTTTGGTGTTTGTTTCTGCTTTGCATGAGGCTAATCTGATGCTGATGCTGTTACGTGTCTTTAGGTCGCAACCCGCCCCAGCGCACGGACTTCCGCGTGCGTGTGACGGACCTGCCGCGTGAAGTGGACTGGCGTAACGTGAAGGACTTCCTTCGCACGGGTGGCGAGGTCACCTACTGCAACATCGAGGCCGATGGCTCTGCGTACGTATTTTGCCCTGTCATCTGAAAGAGAAAGTATTCGTGCAGTTGATAATGAGCTCTTTGGGTCCTTGAACAGCATTGCTGAGTTCCAGACCAAGGAGGACATGGAGGACGCTGTGAAGAAGCTTGATGACACTGAGTTCCGAGGCAGCTACGTGCGTGTGGCCCCTGAAGGCGACTCGCCGTCGCTCTCGCTCTCGCTCTCCTGCTCGTGGCCGTTCGCCGAGCCGTCGCTCGCGTTCGCGCTCGCCTGTTGCGCGCAAGGATTCTCCTCGCCGCTCGCGTTCCAGATCGGCCTCGCCGGCTGCTGCTGCTGATGCCCACTCGCCGACCCCGCGCAAGGACTCGGCTTAAGCCGTTGCAGAAGAAAGCTGAAGATTCACACAGCGGATATGCAGTGAGAGTCGTGGAGGCCGCAGCCCTAGTGTTCAGGGTGGCTGTCGGCCTGCTTTGTTTGTTGCCTGGCGTTGATAGGAGCACATTAAACAATGCCAATAGCTTGCTCTCTTATCTTTAGCTTGCTCTGTTTTTCCTCTTCAACACGAGTGTGACCTTCACATTATACTGGTGCTTGGTCCAAGTAATTGCCCATACATCAAACCGCTCGAAGTTGGTACTAGCATGCAGACGAAAGCAGAGCGCGAAGCATGTCCTGAAACTGAACCTGGATGTCCATGGCCATCAATACGAGTGCTGTTGATAGCACGCACAATTGAAGAGAGAGAGAAGCAAAGAACCAAAGCAGACGAACACGGTATGTTCATCCCAAGACCAAACAGCAGAGCCTGCGAGTGAAGATGGTGGTATTTAGAATCCCTCACCTCCCCTGTCACCGCCAACGAGCAGATCCAAGGGGAAGCTGTTACTGAAAGACACCCCTGCCGCGCCAGCAGGGCAGCCCACTGTGGATCTTCGACTACAGCGGACCTACCATCCACCAACGCCGTAAAAGCTTAAGAAGACCGAGCTTTATTATGCGCCGCACTTGCACGTTGCCACACCCTAAATATCCTTGCGCTGGAGTCCTGCGGACGGTCGTCAAACAACAGCACAAGAACGTCAGTCGCGGGGCTCCCAATGAGCGCGCAGAGCCCTCGCGCGGCGACGTACCAGGAGGCAGAGACTGCGTGAGCTTGTCGGCCTTCTCCGTGTCCGTCACGCAGAGCGTGTACAGGTACTTGGAGCAGCGGATCTTGAACTTGACGACCTTGTCGCTCTTTTTGATCTTCACCGAGCGCGCATCTTTTCGGCGTGCCTTCTGCAGGAAGTCGCGGATGTCGGTGATCTGCTTCGGCTGCACACACAGGTAACAAGAGCAACGGTCTCTGTGAGCGGGCTGCAGCTATCTCACTGTCTCCTCAGTCCCTTGCGCAGGCAGCAGCGCTCCGTACCATTTTGTTGCGTTGGTCTTCTAAACTTAACTAACACACACTAGCGCTGCTGAGCTGGCTGGGGCGCTGCGCACCATACAAAGCGCCTGTCACGCGCCTTTGGTTGGCCAGCGACTCGCGGGGCCACTAGCCGTAAAAGTCAGCGCACGTGTAATTACGCCTCCAGCTCGCGACCTACATCAAAACCCAACTGTAGGACAAAGCCCTAATCCAGGAAGAACCCTAGCTGTAAGAAAGCCCTACCCCCGACCAAGTTGCGGCCGTTGATGCAGCATGAGGGGAGGCTTACAAACGCCAAGTCTACGGTGCAGTCTTTGCAATACACCGTGAAATAGTGCAAACACCCGTGGTCGTTTTAATTTTTCTTTGGGAACTCGCCCGATACAAAAAGTGGCGTTTGCACGTTGAGGGGACCCTTCCCCTCAACGTGCAATCTCCTCGTCGAGTGCAACGAAAGCAGCACTCATCAGGTATTATTGTTTGACCTCGTTTCTTTGCTATTCTCTCCGTCCCCAGGCCGCTGCTCGCGATGGCGTGCGCGTCCTCGTCCTCGCCGCCCAAGCAGGAGTGCCACATCTGCCTCGAGGAGCTGCGCAGGGACCTGGTGGCCGCGCCCTGCGGCCACGTCTACCACCATGTGTGCATCCTGCAGGCGCTGCAGGTGAACGCGCAGTGCCCCATCTGCCGCCGCCGCACGGGCGACCAGGACCTCGTCACGCTCTACTTCGACGTTCCGGGCGCCGACTCGCCCGACGGCGACGCGCCGAGCGCCAAGCCCAGCTACGCCACGGGAGATAGCGTCGAGTTGAGCGCCAGGGTGAACTCGCTCATGGAGCGCGTGCAGTGGCAGAACAAGCAGCAGCAGCGGATCGTGGACGAGCTCAGGCGTCTGAGGAGCCAGAGCGATCAGTTGCTGGCGGACAAACAGGCCCTGGCGCAGCGCGTGGGGGGCTGGAGACCACCAAAACGGAGCTGCTGACCAAGGTGGCCAGGTACCAGATGGAGTTGAGCCGCCAAGCAGAGGCTGCGCGGCGCCAGAATGTGAACCAGAGCATCATCAACTACTTGAGACGTGTGACGCCGCAGCGATGGAGGAGGAGATCCAGAACCCAAGAGAGCTCATTATGGCGCTCAAGAAAGCGTGCAAGTTCCGCCATGACCAGTACCAGAAGGTAGTCAAGGACAAGATGCGACTCAAGGCGATGCTGCAGAATTCACAGCAACCGACACAACAACAAGAAGCAGGTGGGGGTGCGCGGATGGGCAAGACCAAGGTTAGAAATGCTACCGCCGCGTTCGAGGGAAAGCGAGCTTATCCGTCTGCAGGCGATGACATGGCGTTCAGCATGGGAAGTCAGTTGCATGGAATGGAGAGCAAGAAGAGGAAGATCGAGTCGGCGTCAATTCTGCTGAACTCGATGCCATATGCGCAGCAACTCAGCGACGACGACGCTCGTAACTTCACACCACGCTCGGAATCAGCAGGCTTCCGTGCGAACGCTTACTCGGACGTCTCGATCCGCCCGCCACCAAGCTCACGCCTAACGTTTGGACGCAGCACTTTAAACCCGAACCAGTACGGTGCCTACAACCTGACACCGGCGAGCCAACCACCCGTGCAAATGTCAAGCCAGCAGGCTGCGGTGTGCCGTCGTGGGTACGACGAGACTGGTAAGCTGACCAACTTTTTCCTTCCAAAGGAGGGTGATTCGCGAAGCATGCCGCACAAGAAACCCATGCTCAGCATGCAGAACCTGCTGAACTCACAACCAAGAACTTCAGGTCAACAGCGCACGGCGAGTAACGACCGACAGGAGTACGCACTAACTAACTGGCTGCGCAACAGTTGACACCTAGGACGACGATGGTTTGCAGGTATGTGAAGCTCAGGGGATACTGGAATTTTGCAGCTAACGATTCCGCATGTAAGATAATATTTGCAACGACGAGATTTTCAGAACCAGTGAACGTGCCTGCCGCATGAACGTGCATAATTGTTCCATCTCCGCTTACGCCTGGTCACGTGAGTTGTATAGTTGAGCACGAAGACTTCGGATAGTGTCATGTAACAACGTTTGGTGCTCTTTCACGACCTGGATGAACTGGATATCGTTGCACGGAAAATTCTTGTCCAACACGAGACGCTTGCCGATTTCATCAATAGACAAAAATCCAGTGTCGACGTTGTGTTTTTCTGTTTCCATAGGACTAAGCACTGCACCTACACCACCTGAGGCAGGAGATTGATCATTGTTTGAATCGCGGACTTCGCCATTCATTGCTTGCACGGAATTGGAACTTCTGGAGTTACGTCTGCCAAAAACGACGACTCGATAGCTTCCACGGGTGATGGCAGTGGTGAGAGCTGTCTGCAGACAAAATACAGAAGCGTACCCAAACTAGCCAAATTTGCTGAAACCTGTTTGCCGACATTCTTTGAGCCAATGCCCACATTCCAAGGCTGTAAGATGACGTGAGGGATCAGGATACGGACGAGCAGAAGATTGATCATCACGACGTTGAACCTCGAGAATGTGCTGCTTTTGTCGAGGGCCACACCACCTTTGTGCACGCTGTCGTTTAGGTCAACGGAGACGCTATCGTCGAAATTCATTCTTCTAGTGGCGCCAAGCGCATCGAATTCAAGATACTGCCGTTCCTCGGAAAATAGCTGATACTGTCACAACATGAGGCATAACCAGATCAGTGCCAGCCAACAAGTTAAATGAGGGCAAGTTTGCGACGTACGCTCGGAGGAAAATATACCCCATCCGAGGAAATCCGCTTCCAGAAATCCAAAATGCCGGCAGGCACTTCTTTCTTGTCGACTGCCTTGCCCAATGCTTGCAGAATGCCTCTCAAGCGAACTTTCAACTTCAACAGCTTTGCTGGATTAACCACACTGCTCTCTGAGTTGGCAGTATTTGCAGGTGAAGGCGGAGCTGGGCGACGAGCGAGTAGACCGCCAAACTTTATCGTGAAACCTCGCAAACTTGACGTTGCGATGCCGCTATTCAGGCTGATGTCTATATCTAAGCTCGTGTCTTGAAGTAACGACAGCAGTGGGGCCCTTACCACTTTTCCTAGCCACATTCGAGTTGCATCGAAATAAAGACGGAGCACTGCTTCGAAGTCCTACACGTGAGTAAAAAGCGTTAATCCAACGTGAAACCTCAACGGTAGTCGAGCTACTGCGTACCCGCATCGCACTATCCTTTTCAGCCATTTTCTTCACCAGCAACAATTTCTTAAAATGCATTGCGCACAGGACAGTAATTGCAGCAGAGCGAAAGATCTGAAGTGGCTCCATTGCTTCAACATCGTCGAGCTCGAAAGGCGACACTTCCTCACTTTCGGCCTCGGCTTCGAGACGCCAACGTGGCTTTCGTAGAGCACCCCCACTCCCGCTTTTCATAGAGGCATTTAGCAGCGCCTCCAACCTTTTTCGACTTTCAATGCGATCCCTTGATTTTTGCTCTTTCAATGCGCTTGTCGGGCCGGAAGATGTTTGACCATCCGTTGTATTGCTATTGCTGTCGGCTAGATCACTAGCTGAAATGGCAGGAACAACGTCTTCACCATTCTCGAGCTTTACTAGTGTCTGCCACATAATAGCGTGACATACAGTTAGAGCCAAGCTAAAGCTTTCTTGTGGAAGTCCATTAAAAATGATTCATCTACCATTTCATCTTCGTCTGTCCACTCAATCTCGGGAAGCCACGGCAGTGCTGTTGGGGTCTGGAATTGAGGCACAGCTTGTTTTGTAGATGCACCTTGGTATGATTCAGGTTGTATGGCGTCAGACGTCTTTCGTCTATCAATGGCTTGACCAGAGATTGACCTGCCACTTGGGTTTGTATCGCCGATACGTTGTAGCGGCGCTAAACTGTTGGATGATTCTGTCCCAGTGTGGGTTGTCATATTATCAGGAAAGCTTGAAGCTTCATACCTGCACCAAAATCCGCAAATAAGCGGAAAAAACTTCACGTCGAAGTGTAGTTGCCGCATATTAAACGTACTGTTTCTTTGGAAGCAAAAGTGCCATGAGCTGCCCATTTTGCTGCACCAGTCTTTCAATGATGCTTTCATTCGATCCCGGCGTATGATGGTCAATAGGGGATAAAGGCCATGTCATTTGCGTAGTGAGAGTAGGCCACATGCCGGGGCATGCAGGTCCCATCTTTCCGGGACTAGAGCTCATGAGCTAGAGATCAGAGTTAGTCTACGCAAAAGCATGTTAAACCAAATTCAGCACGACATACCTCGTACTGGTAAACTTGTTGCTCAAGGCGCTGAACCTGAGCTCTAGAAACACGCCTTAGCGACACTGCCTAATTCGTTTTGTTCACCTTTCTAGGCGTGCCAGAGGTAGTGGATAACGTGCAGTTGCTATACAGTACCTCAGCTCCCCCGTCGTTCTCTCCGCGCCTCGATGAGCTGTTGCTGCTGTATTCGTACCAGCTCATCTTTTACAGCTTCTCTTCGAAGCAAGAGGGCCGCGTGCTGCGCCTCTGCCCCTCTGCTCTGGTATGTGGAGAACGGATTGCCCCACCTCGTTAGCTCTTCCCGCTTCATGCTTGCGCTCGATCCTTCGTACCAAACCTTTTTTGGATCCGTTGCTCAGCGATGAAAACAACGCCAACAGTTCCATGATTGGAATTGCAATACCACAGCTCGAACGGTGAAATCCAATGTATTCCTCCGCACAATGGTTTCCAGATTAACTCTCTGCTGCCACTTCACCCTGCTCTTCGATGGGCTCGGCAGACTTAGATGAGGGCGCTTTACTAGTGTTGCTTCCTGGATCGGTAGTATTGGCTGCCGCATCCAGTTTTTCGATTTGTTTTCGAGCCGCTTCTTCACGCCCAAGAAAGTCATTTGTCAAAGAGTGTTGCAAGTCCTCGATTTCGTGAAGCAGCTCAAGCGAACTGTCCAGGATTTGCGTAGAGGACTCCAGCATGCTTTTTGACGCGTCTAAAGTCATGTTCGTGAACATTGTGTTAGCCTTGAAGGACCCCTTCGCCATCATTTGCTGGACCCGACGTATCTAAAACGATTACATTTACAAGGTGATGAAGGTTAGACCGAGCAACATCACTTGTTAAGTATCTGTGCATTACCTGGTTTTGTAGGTCCCTGACTCGAGTCGACATGTCTTCGTAGCGGCATTTCATCTTGCCACAAATCACAGGCAAGGACGCAGATGGATCACTAATATCCAAAACACCCGGCGTATGAATTCCTTGCTGCGCTGCGCGTTCCTCTTCAGCAACGTAAGTAAGCAAGGCTCCCTTAAACGTGCATTCGCCTGTTTTCTTCAGCCCGTACAGTCGGGTATCCGATTCCTTGTTGCTAGAAGGCACCAACTCTACAGTGATCGAGTAGCGGTCTCCATTGTCACCACATTCATCACCGTCATCATAGATCATGTACTTGTAGTACAGGGTGATTGGATCGATGTGCCAGCCACGGAAGATACTGCGGTCCATTCAGGTATCAGCAGTCAGCATACACAAAACGAACAAGCGAATCCGAGTTAACGTACCCCAATATCGTCGGGATTTCTGAGTCTCCTTTTCCTTCCCCTCCTCTTTTACTTCCGCAACAGGTTCCACCAGCTTTGTTTCGCCGTCTTCACTTATGTGGGAAGCTTCAGGGCTTCCTGGACCACTTCGACCTCCACTTTTCCTCCGGCTCCTCGATCTTCGCCACAATTGTGACATTGTCAAGATGGCAGAGGTCTAGCTGATACCTGAAAAAGGACACAAAACACACGTCAATAGGTCTCTCCGAGCATGAATTGACCACATCGGACGCATTCTAATCCGTACGCCTTTCCCTTCTTCATCTCCCTCTCCTCGCGCACGCAGCCCAAAGAATCGAGATCGTTCCAGAATGGCCCTACAATACAAGACGCCATGCTTCCATGGTCAGGTCCCCTGTTTCTTTTTGGGTGTTCATTACTTTCAGAGTCGTACCATTTGGAGCCTCGAACGGCTCTCGGATCGGCACAGGCACCAGAATCGGGGGCTCCTCCACCTCCGCTCTCGGCCGTGGGACAATCCGAATGTCGACCTTCGGCGCTGCACTGCAAAGCGCGCTCCCCAGCGCCACGACGGCCAGCGCACTCGCCACCACGTTCCTGCCCTGCATTGCTCTCGTTTAGTTTTAGTTTTGCGTCTGCTTGACGTGGCGTCCCGTGGATAAGACTATCGAAAGAAAGAGGTGTCAATATCAAATATGGAAGGTGATCATTAGGTTGAAGTGTCGGAGTGATGGTCGCCAACTTGCAGTGCGCACTCGCCATAGTAAAATCAACACAACGTGCGAACGAGTGCGGAATGGAGCCGAGAACCGAGGAGGAAGGCGCGGCGGCGATCCTGCAGCGCGTAGAGAGGGCGACGGAGGTGCTCGCCCGCCCCGCAGCCCCGTCCGCGGATGACGTCGCAGCTCTGAGCCAGTTAACGGACGAGCTGCAGAGCCTCGTTGCCAGCTTCAGTTCGCAGCGGGTGCTGGAGTTGTCAGGCGCGCAGCTGATGCAGGCAGGTGTGGGGCTGTACAATGCGCCGAGGGCAGCTCTCAGAGCGCTGGCGGATGCTGAGAAGAGCAGGACGCAGCAGAGTGAAGAGCTCGGGACCTTCCCGCGGCGTCTCCTGGTGGTGACGAGGCTCATAGCCGCCAAGATCATGGAACTATCGCTGGTCTGCTCCAAGGAGGGCGAGAAAGACACCGGAGGGAAGAGAAACGCTCAGTTCTTGGACGAGTGCGTCGACGTGCTGAGGTCGTTCGGACGAGTGGGGATGCTGATGCTGGACAGCGCCAAGATTGATTGTAGCAGATGCGAGGAGTATTTGGAGCTTGCTAAGGAGGCCTTCTCGACGTCGCTGCACCTGTGGGCTCGTATTGGACTCTCACATCTGACGAAGTTTAAGGAGGGATTGGAACTGGAGGATATTGTGGACGATCTGTGGGACTTTTGCGTGAGTCGTGTGCACGTCCTTCAGTTACTGACAGAGCACTCTGATGGCGCCGTGGAAGTGGTTCAGGATGTTGTGGCGTCGATACAGGAGCTAAAGATGTTGGTTCCGTATAAGAGCTCATATGCGAAGGAGTTGCTTACTCTCCTCAGGAGCGTGAGTGACGGATACAACCAAGCGAAGCGACATGAGCTACAGGTTACTTTCGTCGAAGAAGCATTGGGCGCATGTGGTTCGCTTGACCATGGGGCAGATGAAAGCCTCGCGGTGCAGATCATTGAATTCAAGCAACATGTGCTGGTAAATTTGTTGCGGTCTCTGTGTGCTTGTGGAGACATTGAACGAGCGGAACTGTGCTTCCAGTTAATTCCTGCGGGCCAAGACCCGAAAATTCTTCTCCTAATGGTCAATCTTTACGTTGACAACAAACACTTCGAGAAAGCCCGATCGATGCTGATGCTGTTGTTTCAACAAGATAGCTTTGACGACTCTATCCTGGGGGCACGCAGCTATGCGCGGGGGCTCTCGTTCTCCGAAGAAGGGCTGGATATTTACCGCGAGCTCCTACGCAATTACGGTGATTCCACATTTGAAATCAGTCTGGAGATTGCGTGCAATCTCGCGCTTCACGAGAGCAAGCAGTACCAAGCTATGGCTGAGCTCAAACGACTGGGAGTATTAGTGCTTCAAAGAGAGCGGTACGCAAATGTTGAGTGAGGTATGGTAAGTTAATGGTATGATTCATTGAATTTCTTACTTGGGCTGCAGACAAGGTGAAGATGTCGGCAGCAACCATATCTACAGAGTTCGGCAAACTGTTTTCGATGCTGTCCAGCACGCACTCAACGCCAATAAGCACGAAGTGAGAACTTGCTAGAGAGCGTAGCACATAAGCAAGTACTTATTGTCCGATCTGTTTCAATAGGACAGCTTGAAGTGGGCAGATGTTGGATTAGCGGTGGTTTCGACAGCAGAAGACAAGGCGATGTACATGAGGTAGGATAATTCGGATTGTGGCATATAACTCAAAGCAATTGATACTAACTCGAAGCCCCCAATCTGTAGAACCATGTCCCGTTCATGCCTTCATTTGGGGCATTTCAGCGAAGCCTCGAAGTGGGCTGATCAGGCATTTGCTGCCGACCGATCCAAAAGTGTTTGCTTTTGCTGTTTCAGATCGAGCTTCAAACGAAGAGTGTCGACGAGGATAACAAGCTGACAAAATTCATTGAGCAGCTGAAAGCCAGGGACGATTTTGAGATTAACGACCTGCTGGCCATGGGGAAAATAGTTGGCACTTATGGCGCGGACAAGCAGGATCTCATGCTGTACATCCTCGACGAGCTTTGTGATGCACTCCTGCAAGCCGACGATTATCCTGCCGACTTGCCCAAAGGAGTTATCATTCAAAACGCTGCACAGCTCGCATTCAGCAAGGTCACTCGGCAAGAAGTGGATACTAGTGCAAAGCCGGAGGCATCGTATGACGAGAAGTTTTTGTCGTACGCAAATGCACTTTTGCACGTGTCCAAACTGAATAGTGATGCAGTTAAAAGCTGCATTGGCCCTGCCTCAGTGTTTGAATGGTTCTACAGCATGAGGTGAGACTTGCTGCAGGCAACGTTTGAGCTGTGACCGAAAATGTTAACGATTAAACTTTGTTCGGCAGCTTTGAGATCGCCAAGAGCACGGAAGAGTCGAGCTATTTCGTCTTGGCTGCTGATATAGCCGAACGAAGTGATGAGTTATATCAGAGCAAATCTCCACTACAGTATCGGTGTCTGCAGTGTTTGCTGGCTGCCGTCAGCTCCGACCTAACTAAGATTGACACACTGGACAAAGATCAACTTCGATGCCTCCTTGAAGTCATCTCACGATACGAATCTATCGTTGGTGAAGAAACGGGCAGTGATGATAGAAACCTGTACTTTATCGTAAGAAGTGGATCTTGCTCTACCTGGGGATGTTGGACAATTCTCACGCAAAAACTTTTGTAAACACAGGCTAAAGCAGTTATGGCAGCGAAACTGCGTCTTTTTGATGCAGATACAGATGGAATGTTTGAGTATTGCCAAACCAAGCTTCAGAAAAGTGCTGATGATTTCATGGAGATCGGAGGTGTGGTGGTGGGACTTAGTTGAATTCATGAACATGCTTGCTGACAAACACACCATTGTGCAGAGCTTGTGTTGTTAGTGCTGAAATTCAAGGAATCAACTGTGGTAAGACACAGGTTGAAACACAGATTGTGAAGGTAAAGTTCTCACCATACACTTGGGGGTGGGTGGGAGTAGGTTCGGGATAAATATCGGGCCTTATCGAGACAGCTATTCAGCTACAGGTATTTGATTGTGTTGTGATGGCTAGCTACTGCTGTAGGCTTATGGCTTCGTGCGTACAGTTAACGATAAACTCTCATGCTTTCTGCTTTCTGCAGCCTACAGTTGCAGTTCCAAGCTGACATAATCGATGCAGGCAAATTGAGCAACTCACTTCGGCGACTCATATCACTCGCGGAATCACAAGCACTTGCGTTAGAGTGGTTTCAGCAGCTGCTCCAGATCTGTGAAAGTCTGAACGTGGTATTTTCCGACATCGACGTTGAATGGTTTGTTGCCAAGGCATGGAACATCGTACGTAGCCTCTCCTTGCTGTCTCACCGATCGCAATCACTAATAAATTAGAGGAACACGTAGGGCGTGTCATGTCATCGTGGCAACGATATGGAGGGAGCACAAAGGTTTATGAAGATCGCATTGGACATTCTGGGTGAGTTCACTTGTACGAAGAACTCTTCTCATTCACACTCGTTCTCATACTTATGTTGCTTTTAAGAAAAATGCGAGCCCCTCATGAAAAAGCTTGGCCATAGCCTTCAAGAACAATACCAATTGCTGCTAGGAATTGGATCCACACCACAACTTGGAGGCTAGAAGCCACACACACGTATCATAACATTTTTTCTTGAAAAAGCACACTTCATTGCCCACATTTTTTAGGCCTCATACACATCAGGTTGAGACCCATGGTTTGACAGCCCGCCCATATGCGTTTTAACAGCCTCCATGTATGTGCGCAGCGTAGGCACTTCACCCGTCTCTTCCTTCTTTAGAACTTTGGACGCCCATTTGCGTTCAGCGTATTCACAGATCTGTGCGAGTAACAGTAACAGCAGTGTGTTAACCTTCCGCACAAATAAATAATTATAGCGCTCAGGCAGGAAAATATTAATTGTACCTCTTTAATATCGCGGCAAGACAACTGCGATGAAACGGTGGCCAATTGCAACAGATCCTCGTCTGAGAGTTGCTTAGCATAGCTACAGAACAAGGCATACTTCATGTAAGTACTAAAGGGCAGGCACCACAATGAATACGAAAGGAAACTAACCGGGAAAACACAGCGCGGCGAGTTTTGTCGTCTGGTAGGTTGTAGCGAATACAGAGATCGAAGCGACTGATCAATGCGGCATCCAAATCCTGCTTGCTGTATGCGTCAGTAGCAAAAGTAATCACAAGTCAGCAACAAGGCTTTCCTGAAGTTAGCTTGAGAGTGGATACCAGTCGGGGCATACCGGTTAGTAGCGCACACAACGGTTGTCTTTTTGGCGGATGCGAAGCCTTCTACTTTCTGCAAGAGGACGGACAAAATACGACGGGAGGCTTCATGCATAGTACCACCAGAGCGATCACCAGCCAGCGCATCAATCTATCGACATAACAATAAAGGCTCAGTAACCCATTAAATATGTGCGTAAGCAAAGAAATCGCAGCAATAACAATAACGCACCTCATCGATGAAAATGATGGCACCATCTAATTTCTCGCACGCGTCGAAGATGGCTGACATCTTCTTTTCACTGTCACCGTACCACTTGGAAACCACACTCTCGATCGGGATGTGGATCATTGGGATTCCAGCCTGCTGTGCGATAATACGCGCACTTAACGTCTTGCCGGTGCCTGGGGGCCCTTCGAACAACACAGCGCGCGGACGGTTGCTTTCGTAGCGGCAGCGGGTTTTCTGAGCGATTTGTTCGTATAGATCGGGATTCTGAAGGGCTAGAACAACAGTATCTTCGATTTCCAGTTTCACATCCTCGTATCCAGCCTATTCAAGTACAGGAAAAAATATGACAACATTAAATTTCTATCATTAACTTGCACCTCTGAAACAAATAACCTTCCGTAACGTCTTACCAGACTGTCCCAGTTCAAGCTGTTCTCACTCTGCGTTGGCTCGAAGACGTCAATTCCGAGACCTTGAAGTTGATGGATTGCCTCTTCCTGCGAACATAGCATAGTATCTCTGTCATTGTCTGATAATGAAATATACCTTAGAGCGTGCGATTCTACAAACCTTGCTATCCGGTGCCGCCGAAGTTGCTGTGGTTGGATTTCTACCACGCCCGACAATCGCACTCTTACGTCGCTGCTCGAGATCGTAACGGAAGAAAGCATTCACGTTTGTGTACGAGTAAATCTCCTTGTAGGCACCGACAACGGCGTCAATCTCACTTTGCGTCAGGAACTCATCCTTATAGAAAATGAATTTCGACGTCGTCATCAAAGAAGAGGTGTCACGCAAGAACTGGAACGATCCAGCGCCGTTTGCGTACAGGTAGCTCACAGCCGGCTGTTCGTAGGATTCCACGACAGATTTCTTTGCAGCGCTGTCAACTGGAACCGGCATCACCTCCACTGCCTGACGAGAGCCAGGAGTTGATGCCTTCTGCAGGCACAGCAGAAAACGACCTAAGATCGCTTCCTGATCCACAAATGACGGGCAAGCGAACTCAATCCGGATCGTGGACACTCCATTGGGCGCGTGGATCCGAGAGATTCCAATCTTCTTAATAGGGAACGCCTTCGGAATCCTTGTCTCGGAGCTCTTGAGCGTCGCCCTGAACTCCGACACTTGCTGGCGGATTGTATCCACCGCCTCGGCGTACTCAAAGTGCTGCAACATACAACAAAGAATTAGTATCATACGTATCACTATCAGCAGGACCTCAGACCACTCCCTACCTTCTCCTGCTTCTTGTCCGGAGCTGCCTCCGCCTGTGCTGAGTCTACACTGAGCCCTGCAGTCCCCAGCACCACCGCAGTTGCAGCCAGAGCTGCGACTTGACCTGCGCCAGAGCCTCGTGAGTCTGTGTCAGCGCTCAGACAGCGCACAGCCTCGCTACTGGAGCTCTTCTGCGCGGCCAGAACTCCGCTATGATACCGAGATACCTCCACAGCCACTGGGAGGCGTGAGGCTTGACGTCTTGTGGCTGCCAGGCCGCGCGACAGCAGCTTGGCAGCCAATTCTCGCTGCATCATCTTCGCCAAATTGCTGCAAGTTCTCGAATGACGCATGAACTGGATAATGCAGTCTATCCAGGTGTTTTCACCAGGAATGTCACCACCTAATTCATTGGCTAAATTTAAAATCGTACCTATCGCAGTTTTAAATGTTTTAAGTACACGTCGCTTCAAGTTCCGCCGAGTTGGCAATCTTCGTCGTCGCTTGGAGTCCTTGGCGACGAAGACGAGTCCGGAGACGAAGCGTCGAGAGATGGAGGAGCTGAAGGATGCGGCTGAAGGCGTGCGTGGACTCCGTAGTAAGCAGCAGCTAAAAACTGCAATGAAACATTTTGACAAGTTCTTGACGGCACATTGTGACGCCTCCACCACGATGGAGTCGGCATCTCACGACTTAATCACGGCACCGTTGCTAGGCAAATTCGCGACGTACCTCTTTATGAACGTCGGCAAGTTGAAAACGGCGCAGTCTTACATAAGTCAAGTGAAAACATATTTCTTCACCAAGTGGTCGTCTACCCCAGAGTGGTTGCTCCATCCCTGCAACACGACCGAAGCATGGTATGGGGATATTCGAGGCGGCATGCGCAAGATGTACACCAATCGAGCGATCGCTTCGGGCGAGGACCTCGTCACCCAAGCGCCCCCATGTATCGCGACTCGCTCCGCCAAGTCTCGGCCTGTTTGTTTTATCAAAACACGGCGTCATCGATGGAGGATAGGGACCTCTTGGTGCTTCAGTGGCACTGCATGGGACGGGCCGGCGAGACTGGCATCCGCCATCAGTCCATCCGATTTGTGGGGCTCCCCAGTGGCGTGCTCCAGGTTGCAGTGGGGAGGTCCAAAACTAGTACGCTTCAGTGCGTACACGCGTTTTGTGATGCCGATTCGTGGGAGGCAGATGTATACCATGCCATCGGATCCCATCTCGCCACGTCCGCTTCTATTGATGACACTTTTCACTTCAAGAATACGAGCGCGAGCACAATCAACAAAATTCTGACGCGTGTAAGCGGTCAATCTGACAAGATCACTACGCAGTTTCAAAGTCACTCGGGGCGCGGGGCTGTGCCTCTGAGGCCCTGTCTAACAGTGGTGTGAGTGTGACGGAAGTGATTGCAAGAGGTGGCTGGGCGTTTGACGCGGTCGGCCGCGTCTTTCTGTATTTTTCCGGTGTTGACCGAGGAGATATGAGAGTCGGAAGAGCGGTTGTGGTCTGGACCGACAGTGACAAAGGAGCCGTGCCACCCAATCCGTCAGGATTGGATAATACCAGTCGCGCAATGTTTGACGCGTTCAAAGTCGATTTATTTCGCCGGGTCTTAACATTCTATGACGATGCATTCTTGTCCACGGTCACTGCATCGCTGATGATGTACTACAACTCAGTGCTGACGATGTGGGGTGAACAACGGTTGGAAGGATAATGTTTGCTTCTTGTCACAATGACTCAGTCGATTGACCGGGTTGGAGGGTCCAGCATGGATCTAGCGAAGTGGTGTTCCGTTCTGCGAGAGCATTGGTTGATCAACAACATCCCTTGGTTGAGTATGGATGGCGTGGATTGCATTCCGGAGGCCATCCGATCAAAAGTCACTGTCGACTTATTCTCGTTCAGAGACGTTCTAGAGCGGCAAGTTCTATCACAACAAACTCAATCCGTTCAGCTCGTGAAAATGCAGCAGCGTATAGAGGAACAATATGTCAAAGTGGATACATTAATCGAGAAGGTGGACATGCTTACGACTGTAGCCAAGCGTCTGGAGTCCATCATTACACGCCAAGCTCAGCCAAACAGTGAACAGGCTGCTCGATTTCCGGTGTTGTTGCCCGCGCCGGCCCACAGCACCGCTGAGACCTCCGCGTCGCCTGCCCAGTCAAGACCGCAAGTTCTTCCCCGTCTATCAAAAGCTTCCGTGCGAGCACACTCTTTGCCGACTTCTTGGCAAACGAATGGTATTCGATCGTGCCTACGCGAACAGAAAAGAATTACTCAGAAAAATTAAGCTGGTGGTCGCACGAGTCCGTGATTTCTTACCAAGCTCATGCGTTCTCACCCGTGCACCACGTCGAGATGATAAGTCCTTTGCTTCCTGGTACGTCGGTCTACTTGAGCACGCAAAGACAGCAGAGCGAGCTATGCTTGAGTATCTGGCTTTAATCCATCCCGATAAAAAAGGAAACCGCGTACCATGTTGCTCGCCCACGCTGCCAACCGAGAACTGGCCAAAGCTACTGCACGCAGCGACTACCCGCTGCAGTCGTTTACAGACACGACTGGACTGTTCTGAGAGGCTATTGTTGTGACACTTTCTTGCTGTGCTCTGCAACTCTGCTTCTCTCTGTCATTTTCTGCATCAGCATTTGTGTTAATTTACATCAATAATTCAAAAACTTTTGTGTATATATGCATGCATCACTCACTATTGCCCTTGCTGGTGCAGCTGAAGCACTGCCGTTGCTGTGCACCATCAGTCGCATCCAGCAGCGCTAGCAGCAAAGTCAGCTGCAGGATGCGGCTGAACTCCCCACGTGACGTCTGCGTTGACGAGGTCTTGGACGCTGACAGCTTCGCCCCGTTGCCGCTCTGTTGAAGTGCCACCAGCGCGGCTGCAGCTTGCTCGTGTCCGCCTGCGCGAGCATGTCGAGCTTGGCGGCGGCCTGTGCGAGCTCCTGGCTCTGGAGGACGCGACGTGCTTGAGCATCCAGTGCGTCTACGCGGCGTCCTCCAGCCCACCCATCGGCCTCCTGCCGCCCGCCATGTTTCCTCTGTCTTCATCGCCGCGATCCTGGCTTCATCTGCTGCAGCCAGGTCTACTGGGCTACCACCTTCCGACTCCTGCAGCCGCCCCTGTATCACGCGGACTGCTTGTCCTTCTTTTGCTCTCCTTCAGGTGCAGGTCGCGGTTCAGCGTTATTCTTTTTGGCCAATCCCACGGACGGAGAGAGGGCGATTACACACCCTGACTCGATCTTGCAGTGAAGATCATTCGCTGCTTATCCCACTTTTTCTCCGTCGAAGGGAAGTGTGACTGGACGGAGGTGTCCAACCATGTGCCGGGGAAACGGTGAAATACGGTGAAATTTCCTGCTAATGTATGTGATCTCTGGTAACTTCAGGTTTGTATGAGGCCACTATTGAGAAGGTTAAGGAGAAGGACTTCAAGCACTTCAACGTGAGGTCAAGGAGAATGCGAAAGGGATCAGGTTATTCTGTTCAATTTGCATGGATATGGAGATTGTACTGTCAAACGGGATGTACGTGCCGGCGATCCCAGGAAAGCATCGAGTCGCTTGTCCTCCGGACCTGAATCAAATGACGGAAGGGCGGTTCTTGCTCGAATATGACTTCCCGGTTCTTCGTGTGCACGAGATGGCCACGAGCCGAGGCTCCGAGACGGAGAAAGGTGAGGCTGTTAAACAAGCTCGCCAATGGGAGGAGAATCATACTGGAGGAAACGTTGGCTACGATCGCGTGGTTTTCAATTCAACAAACCTTCACGTAGTCGTTCTCTGGACTATCACAATCAGTTCATTCCCGATATTTCGTATATCGATGAAGCCACCTGGTCTCGTTTAACTGAAGAGGAGAAAACCAAGCATACGTGCCGTGTGTGCCGGCGGTTGTGATCGAGCTTATGTCGGCGACGGACAAGATGGAGGACTTGCAAGACAAGGTGTCCAAGTTTATCAATGCTGGAACTCACGAAGGTGTCATTGTCCATACAAGACGTGAGCAGGTCTGGATCTACAATCAAAATGAGCAGCCGTATTTTGACGCGTTGGGGCAGATCGAGTTCGACTGGTGGCCAAATTTTACGCTTGACTGCATTGCGGTTCGCGACGCTCGGACACGAGCTGGTTTGAAGTAGCGAGCGACAAAGGCTGCTCTTGAAGCGAAAGAGGATTTGAATGCGAAATGTTGATGCAGCTGAAGAGAAGTTGATAGCACTAGTTGGAACCTTGACATTTTGTGGTATACATGTCGGAACTGCTATAGCTGAACGACTTCCGAGTTGAATACGAATTCTTACAATCGAATGCAAGGTAGTGTTTTCGTTTCATGACGACCAGCAACTGTTGCTATTGTAGTGAGAACGCTTTTCACATTGTATCTGTTGTGCTGTGCGCACATCACGGCAAAGGAGGTCATGCATATCTGCGGTGTTAGTGAAAACTCAATCAAGAACGTTTTCAGCTTGTGAGACTGAGAGGGGTTTTATTTTGGGGCCCTCTTTTCGGACTCTGTTCAAGGTTATTGTACCTAGCCGACGATGCTTCCGAGGTGAGTGAAATTTACCAGCTTATCGGCCACCGCGAATCACCTTTCTAGACGGTGTTTTCACTTCTTGCTCCTCGCCCTCACAGTGCTGGCGAAAGGAAGACAGTTGACGTCGAAGAGTGCTGATGGTCTGAGCCTTTTGAGCAAGAATCTGATGTATAGCAACGGCATTAACTGACTGTGCCTCTTCACGCCGGAAACACAGCAACACATATCCACATACCTCTTCCAGCCGCGAAACGTACCGTTCAATACTAGCATAATCCCCGTTGGCATCATCTTGAATGGATGCTAACATCGCGCCTTCCTCTGTTAGTAGCTCTGCATTCTCCTACACCGATAAGAACAATATCAATCAAATGTGGATATAGTGCAACGCCAATATAATCGCATAACAAACCTGAATAGCTGTCATGTGCGTGTTAAGTAATGCTTCTTGCTCCTCATAAAGTGTCTGCATCTGCAAGGAAGTAATTACGCACACATCATCCTTACGTCAGGATCATTCGTTGGTTTCGGACTGAACAAAGGCAATTCGTACCACTCCCTGGCGCGCTTCCTCAGGATAGTCGCTTTCGTGAACGGCATCACCATTTCTCTTTTCTAATCATCCGTACGCACAAGGCAACGCCTGTTAGTTCGGATGCAATGCTTGCTAGGAAACCGTGGGCATGGAGGGACATACTCGAATGACGACGAAGGCTAATACGGAGAACGCTCAAATCCTCACTGATATCGGAGCCAGCGTGTCGGTGATGGGACGAAATAGTCACCACATCCCTTTCATTTCCTCGGTCGTCATTTGCGTAGCTTTCATCTTCATCTTCCATGATGTCCTCCTGATCATCCTCATAATCCCCAGACTGATCTTCCTCTTCATCGTCATATTCTTCAGCCGGCTCATCACCAAATCGAGAGGGATACGCATCGTTATCGTCAAAACCTGCGTGATAGCACAGATCGTGCCCAGAGATTAAGTATCTAGCACATATTTTGGCTTGCACCAACTCGGACTCACCCTCTTCGAACTGAACATCTTCAACATCCACCGCATCAGGCTCAGCCGCATTTCTCTCATTGAAGGCATCCGCTGAGACATGCTTTTCCTTGACTCGATCAGCGTAGCGGAGCGTATTGAGCGTATGGTCCGAGGACGAGGCACACGGTGAAACTGCGGCAATCATCACCGTTCTAACAACACAACGAAAAGTCAGGGGATAATTTTACATGTGTCGCTGTTGAACTCGTTGCACGCACCTTGCTCTAGCATTTACAAACGAGTCTTTCAGCACTTGAGTGAGCTTACTCGCTCGAAAAGGAATATGTGTGTTGCGTCCACCGCTATCTAAGGCACTATCAAGAAGGGCACAACATCATTGAAAGGTTAGATCATGATTTGCATCCAGCAAGCTAGTAGCTTGTGTCGAACGCACCGGAAACACTCTTTGAGGGCTAGCAGGCTTCGGTTGATTTCTGCCGACTCCAGTCGCCGTTGTCGATTATGATTTTTGGTGTCTTCGCCACGCTCACTACCCGCCAGATCGATCAGCGAGAGCTTTCCATGAAGCTTTCCAGTGCCCTTTTCACGAAGGTTGATCTGGCAGATGCAGTGCGATCGTGAAGACACATCATTCACCTCGGTCGCGTGGGTCGTGCGGAGACTATTGCCCTTTTCAATCACTTGCAGCAGCTCATCGGTATTTTGTGGTTGCACCTCCTCTAAATCCACAATCTGCACTTCTCCCGCCCCATCTTCACGAATCGTCAGTACCTGCCGATGGAGCAGATCCTGGCATCGTCCTCCATAAATCTCGAAGAAGCTCACACAAATGTCCAGCGGGTAGCCCCTGCACATATAAACACAAATAAGTACATGACATGATTCACTACTCCAGCTTCCTCCCAACTATTTCGTCGCTCTCGTACCGGTGTGCGAACTCATCCGCCTGCGCGAACACATCTGCCGCAATCTGGCTCTGAATGCCCTGCATGGTGTGGGTCTTGCCACTTCCCGTCTGGCCGTACGCGAACACCGTCGCATGGCCCCCTTCGTGGAAGATGAACTTCACGAGAGGTTGCGCCGTGTACATGTACACACTCTCGTTCGTGGCATTCTCATCAAACGTCTAGATAACAGTCACATCAAAAGCCTCATCAGACGCCACAACAAAAACCTTCTCAACCCCTTCATACCCGTCTCTCACATGGTCAAAGTTGAACGCGTTGCTGTCCAAGTACTTGGTGATGCCGTCCACCTTGAGTTTGCAGTCGTGCACGATGGCCATGGGGTTGAGGCACGTCACGGCGTCGTAGTCGTGCTTCTTCACCTCCTTGGCGTTCACCGGCCGCTTGCGCACGCAGATGGTGATCTTGGTGTCCCCCGCCAGGTGGTGCGGCGTGTTCTTGTCCTTGTTCTGCTCCCGGAACGTCTTGATCATGCGCTGGAAGTCCACGTCGCCCGGGTGGCCCAGCTTCTCGTTCAGTTGGCTCTCGCGCTCGCGCTCGCGCTTGGCCTTGGCCATGGCGCGTCGGCGGTCCTCGCGGTTCTTCTCGATCTCGGCGATCGCCTGCATCGTGGGCTTGGCCCGCGGCGCAGCCGTTGGGGCCCCACGCCCAGCGGCGCCGCGTCCCGCTCCTCGCCAAGCCATCGGCGTCCGTTAGAAGATTGTTTTTACAGGCGGCAGCTTCAATTTGGGCAGTTTTACGGATAATTCGGGTCAAGGTCCCGATTATCCGTACAGTATACATCATAGACGATGGCGAGGCAGGCGAAGGCCCCGGCGCAGCTGGAAGACGCGATCGCGGCCGTGACCAACAGCTCCATGTCGCTGCGGGAGGCGGCGAGGAGTTCGAGTGCCGCGGTCGACGCTGCAGCGCAAGGTGGCGCGGCGGGCAACTCCTGTCACGGCCTCGAAGTCTTCTGAGGCGCTAGCGAGCAGAAGGGAGAGCGGGGAGCTTTTAGGAGCGAATTAGACGCTGTGGAAGACACGAGCGGCGAGGAAAATGTGGCGACTGGAGAAATAAAGAGAAAACAGGATTGCTTAACGGGGAGGAAGCGGTCGGCGGAGCAGATGGAGCCGCCGAGTGCTCCAGTGGAGTCGAAGGGTGTGTGAGGGTTGGTTGGAGCAGTAGCGGCGAGGATTCCACTAAGTTTTGGAGCTGTACGGATGGTGTCTACGGTGTTTAGGACCGAGGAAGGCTATCAACAACAAGATCAGGATGCTGTGCACGGCAGCTGGCAGCGCGCTGGACGAGCTGAGCAACAAGATGATCAGGGAGGGCAAGGCCATCTACAAGCTGGGGCTCGGCCAGTCGCCGTTCCCGATCCCGCAATGCATCGTCGACGAGTTGCGGTGTGTAGGCGCTCGATGAGTGCTGTTGCTTGTAAAAATGTATTGATACGTGTCGGGTGCTGACGACTGGGCTTTGAATTGCAGTGCGAACTCCCATCAGAGAGACTACTTGCCTGTTGCCGGACTGCCAGAGCTCTGCGACGACATTGCTGCATGGGGAGCGGACCGATTGCACATCAACTACTCGCGGGATGATGTCTTGGTTGGACCAGGTACCAAGGAGCTGCTGTTCGTGCTGCAAACTGTGTATTATGGCGACTTGTTGCTGCCCAACCCAAGCTGCACAAGCTACGCGCCACAGGCAAATATCGCTGGAAGGTCCGTGAACACCCTTTATCTGATTCATTAATGTGGCCAACGATTGACCATTTATTGCGTTTGAAGGAACATGATGTGGCTGCCGACACATGCTGAGGACCACTTCGTACTACGTCCAGAGGTTCTTGAAACCCATTGTGCAAAGGACCCAGGTACTTTGCAATTGACAACAGGGTGGCGCCAACACCATGATTGGTATTCATGTTGACTTTGCTCCATTGTGGGCTGGATATTGTTTAGATGCCCTCGAATCCTCATCCTCAACAGTCCATCCAACCCCACTGGCTGTGCCTACGAAGCCGATGAGGTAAGTGTTTTTGTTTGACTCGTGTCAAAATGAAGAATGCTGAAATCTGTATTGATGCATCTGCTGCTGTTGGACGACTGCTCCTCGTACAGCTGGAGGCACTCGCACAAGTTGCAAGGAAGTACCGAATTCTCGTCGTCTCTGACGAGATTTACTCAGAGCTACATCATTCTGGGACGCACCTTTCGCTTTCCAAGTACTACCCGGAAGGAACCATCGTCTCAGGCGGCCTGAGCAAGTGGTGCGGTGCTGGCGGCTGGCGCATGGGCTTTTGGCTCTTCCCACCTAGCATGGGCTGGCTTCGCAGCAGCATGTTAGTCATGGCATCGGAGACGTACACTTCGGTCGCGTCGCCTATCCAGCACGCTGCTCGAAGGGCATTTGTCCTTGAGTACGCGGCACGCAATGTTCTTAAGCGAAGCCACATTACACGCCGACGCTAACGTCTGTTTTCACATGTGTTTGATCCCAGCTGCGTTGAGCTTGCCTCGTACAAGCGCAAGTGTCAGAAGACGTTGCAGCTCATCGGACGCTGGTGTGCGTACCAGCTGCAAAAGATGGATGTCGAAGTGCAAGTTCCGCAGGGCGGGTTCTACCTATTCCCGTGCTTCCGACGCCACCGCAAGGCACTCGCTTTGCGCGGGATTGCGACCGACGAGCAGCTGTGCGCACACCTGCTGCAGGACACCGGCGTGGCAATCTTGCCTGGGTCGTGCTTCGGTCGTTCGCCAGATGAGCTCTTCGCGCGATTGGCGTTCGTGGACTTCAAAGGCGAGATCGCGCTCTATCTGATCGAGAGCATGGTGAGCACTGGATGTAAAGCTTGCAATCGCTCTCACCCCCACCGGGACTGACCTGTCTCTGCTTTTGTAGCAAGATGACCCGGCTTTGGAGGCTATCGAAGGCTTCATCCAGTCGGTCTGCCCCAATCTTGACATCGCTATGCGCAAGCTCTCGGCGTGGATGGCTCTTGCAAGGCCGTCTGCGGCTCCTCCGTCGTCTACTAGCGTCGAGTCGATGCGAAACCGGTGCGCTCATGGCGCGGCTGTTGCCAACGGATTGGGGACTTGCTTCCAGGACGCTGCGCACGTTCGAGGAGCTTGAATTTTTGTGTTCGCGTCGGAGGCTTGGAATTTTGCGCAATGGAGCCCCATGTATTATAGCGCTTAAGATGCCAAGTGGACACGAACGTGCGCGGTGGTTATCGCCTCGGATGCGTTCCACTGTGAGTGACGTCACTCGAAACGGCGGCAATCTCGGCGCCACTGGTTTCGGCGACGCTGCCGTGAAAGGAAGGGATCCGATGTGCTCATCTTATTCACCCGCGAGCGCCACACGTGAGACGATTGAGCCATTTGACCCAAGGGCGGACCTCCAGTCTCTACGTAGATCATCTAATACGTGCATCTGCAGATGCAGTCGAAGCTTTGCTGGACGCATCGAAAGACGAATCGAAGATTTTCTTCACGCAGTGCTGCGGCTATCGCTCTTTCGCGCCGAGAACGCTACGCTGGCAATGCACTTCACCCGAAATCTGAGGGAGCATTCTAGTGGCCTGACTGGCGATATCTGCCGGACTAACGCGACGGAACGCGATGCCGCTCTGAGAAAAGATGTGCATTTTACATTTTCCTTTCGATCCGGGCAATAGGCCGACAACACCGCCTGAAAACATGACCTAAGTTAGGCCGCCAAACTTCCCAAGCAGAAAATAAACCATAAATCATTCGTTGTGCTTCATCAACAACATGTTTTCATGCCTTGGGTGTTTGACAGAACTCAGGTCGTGAACACGAACTTGACTTCGTGGCATTGCGCGCGGTTGCATACTGAAACCAAGTCACGCCGTTTATCGAAAACCCACACCTTTTTGAGAGAGAGACAGTGGAAAAAAACGTGAAGATCCCCTTTTCCACACGTTTTCGCCATTCCCCCTCTCTACACACAAGACGCAAGCAAGTACGGCGACTGGACGCCTCATTACGCCACTCGACCCGCCGCCCCGAGCCCATCGCAGCGCCCCGATGCCCGCGGTCGAAGAGTACACGCGCACGCGGCATCGGCCGTCGAGCGAGGCGGCCCCCGTGCGCGCGGAGCCGCCTCCAGCAGCAGCGCGCACAACTTGGCGTCGACCTTCCAGCACCAGGTCCAAGTGCGGCCCGGAGCGAGCGCCGGCGACCTGCGCGCGTCGTACCAGGACTCGCAGAACCAGAAGAAGCGCCAGAGCAACAGCAAGAAGAGCTCGCAGATGCGCCACTCGCTCATGCACGTGCAAACGGGCAACGGGGACGTGTCCCGGGGCTCGTCGGCGTCGTCCACGTCGGCGTCCGCGTCCAGTCCCCCTGAGAGGAGCTCGGGCTACCACAACATCCACACGACCAGCAGAGACGCCAGTCCGATGCACCAGCTGCATCCGGAGTACCCTGGCGCGGCGGCGGCCGCTGGAGACGACATCATGAAGGTGGAGATCCCGCGCTGGAAGAGCAAATTGAACACGGACAGAGCCAACCGACTGCATGTGCCCGAGTCAGGTGCGGATAGTGTAGGCAACTCGCCCGTGGCGAGTGGAAATGCGAGATCGTCGACGTGGAACGGAAAGGAGGGACGTGGAGGGCACGGAGGATCCATGGGAGCGTTGGTGCTCGGAAGGGATCGAGACGGAAACAGCAACAAGAAGCGGTATACGGTGTTTCAAGTGTACGTGCACTACAAGTCGGGCATGATTCGCGTGTCCGAGAAGAGATACAGCCACTTCCGAGAACTGCACAAGACGCTGAGGAGGAAGTATGCCACGGTGGGGAAGCTTTACTTCCCGCCGAAGAAGTTCTTTATGTCGCTGTCCTTGCGGGTGATTGAACAGCGACGGGAAGCTATTGAGATGTACATGAACTCGGTGCTGACGCTGCGACCGAGGCCCGCGGAGGTTGTGCAGTTCCTGAGCAGTGGCAGCTGCGCGCTGGACGATGATGAGGAGGATGCTAGTAGTACAGATGGAGCCCCGCGTCGTGCAGATCTGGTCTCGGATCCGAAGAACTTGCCGTCTGTGCCCACAACGCTAGGTGGTAATTCGTCGCGATTGAGTGGCAGTAGTAGCGCTCTTTCAGAGGACACCGAGGGACGATTGGTGACCATGCAAGATTTTGAGATCCTCAAGATGCTCGGTAAGGGCTCGTTTGGAAAAGTCTACATGGCACGGGAAAGAAAAGGGGATGGCACGATATTTGCTATGAAGGTCCTGCGTAAGTCGGAACTTGTGAAGCGCAATCAGGTCGGACACACTATGATGGAGCGCCGGATCATGAGTTCCATCGATCATCCCTTTATCGTTGGTCTTAAGTACTCGTTCCAGACGCCCAGCAAGCTCGTGATGGTGTCAGATTATTGCTGCGGTGGAGAAATCTTCTTCCACCTCAAGAAGTTTCGTTCTTTTTCAGAGGCAATGGTCCGCTTCTACGCGGCAGAGTTGGTGGCAGCAATTGGTCACCTTCACGAGCGCGATATCATTTACCGAGACCTGAAGCCGGAGAACATTCTGTTGGACGAGACGGGTCATGTGCGACTGACAGACTTTGGGCTCTCCAAAACTGACTGCACCGATTTTACGGGAGCGAAAACGTTCTGCGGTACGCCTGAGTACCTCGCGCCGGAAATGCTCATCAGCCGCAAGAAGAAGACGGAGTACGGCAAGGCTATTGATTGGTGGAGTCTTGGCACGCTCATGTACGAAATGCTCACGGGCTGGCCCCCATTCTTCGATCGCAACATCGAGCAGATGTGCACTAAGATCATGAAGTCTCCTCTCAAGTTCCCGGCGCATTTCGGGCTGAGCTCTGAAGTCAAGAGTATCATTTCAGCGCTACTTGAGCGTGATCCTACGTACCGCATTGGGTCTCGTCCTGGCGCAGGTGTAGAAGACATTAAAAACCATGTGTTCTTTGCTAGCATCGACTGGAAACTTCTGGAGCAGCGTGATATCAAGCCGCCTTTCAAGCCGCGCGTGCGCAGTCCAACGGACATCCAGAATTTCGACCGTGAGTTCACGAAGGAGTTGCCTGACCATGGGTTCCTGCAACAGGACAAGCGACTTGCCGTCTCACCCAAGAACGAGTTCCAGGGCTTCTCATATACACGCACAGAGCAGCCACCGACACAGTCAAGGGATTCGATCAGCAAGCGGGAAAAGCGTCGGTCAGGCCGTAGGTCGGAGCCGCGTAACAGCGAAGGGTACGTACGAGGAAGGCGTTGAAGCGGCGAGGCGCCAAGCTGGTCTACTGTCTTCAATTGGGTTGGGATGCCTGATTCTTGCTTCTTCTCTTGCGTCTTGGAATGGACCTTGGGTGCACAGAATGGAGCGTGGGTCGCTGTCATCGTCAGATCAGCAGTATTTCGAGTTCGGCCTCGTTAACCGAGACAGCACGGATTTCGACACTGGTTGTATCTAGAGTGGGTGAAAGGGCACCCAGCCGCTGTGTCAAGTGCTATGTCCAGAACAGGAAGGAGAAGCAGGTGGGCAAGGAGGCCATTAACATGATCATATTGTTTTCTAATTTAGAGTGAATACAGGTATGGAGCCGATCCAGCCACTCGCTGGCGACGCAAAGTACGTTGGTAAAAATGAATTCCTAAAGTTTACACTAGCTTCAATTCGATGCTTCCGAGCATTCTTACCATTTGCAGTAGTTTTCTTCAGCTCGCTGCTGGCGGTGATTGTACCCATAAAAGACAGGCAGCATCTCGCGCATCGTGTGTGATTCCTTGTGGTCCTTGAAGTTGTACACGCGTTGCCATTTCCCATCAACGTTGGCGTAGCGGTGCGAGATCTCGCATGATTGGGCTGCTTTTCAGTATCAACAGAAATACACTAGGTTAGCTCAATCTCGAGATGTTAAGGAGTATCCAACCTTACACAATGGTGCTCACCGTTGCATCCTGCGCAAAGATCGTAATCGCTGCATACAGCACAGTTGAATCGCGCTCCTGTGAAATCTGTTTCCCCGCACGAGTCGCAGATGAATCCCAGATGACGGCCTTCCATGATGTAGCGCAAGGTGGCGAGGGCATCCTCATGGCATTTTCGGAATGCACTGCGCACGCGGAACTTGGGTATATCCAGCTTCTCGGCCAAATTCTCGACCTGTTCTAGTGTGGGCGGCACAAAACCACTGGAATGACAAAGCTTCCAAGCCTCATTGTAGTTCAAGAGTAGCAACCCATGACCTAGCTCCAATGGGCTTGGTGATGGCAGTCCGTGAAGAAATTGTGCTCGCACAGAAAATACCACTATATCCGCAGGCTGCAACCCCGCATCCTCAGCTGATGCATGGTACGGTATCAAGTCGGAAACCACGGTGGGGGCAATCTCCTCCCGAAACATTTCCAACTGTTCACAACTCCAACCCGTGTGACGCGCGACAGCTTCGTATACGACACTTGGGGCAAGCCTTGTGTCCTCCGTTTTCTCCCGCATACCCATCGAATTAGATGATGTTGCTGGATAACGAACTTTACCCAAGTACTCCAAACGATTAATTGGGGCTGGTCGCAACAGCTTTACAAATACGTAGCCTTCCGAGGTTGATGGTGAATCCTGATCACCGGTTGAGTTATCGGAAAGCAGATCCAGAGGAAGTTCATTCGACGAGTCGATGCTCTCGACATAGATCTGGCAGAACGAGTAAGCGTCAATATCTACGCCGTCGCACAGCAAGCGACCAAACAGAGGCTGGCCCTGCTCCGACTTAGGGCAAGCTAGGAGCTTGCGTGGTCGAAGTGCCTGTCCAGACACGACTGGTTGATTGAAGCACCACAGCCGTGTTGACTTCTCTGATTCTTCTTCTTCGTACCTCCCGAGCACTTCGGGAAAGTGATGATGCAGTGCAACCAACAAATCGTGTAGCGAGCAGCAGAAGGGCAATATCAGTTTTGCCACGTTGGTAAAATTTACGAGCCCCAGCTCGTGGTGCCGGCAGAGGTCGTGCTCGAATACCACGCGGAACGTGATGGTCATCAGTCGTACCTGCGCGGACACGGTGAGAGTATCAGGCTGCGTTTGACCCCCAGAGCAAGTGAGGAAGCCCTGTTGAGGGTCACGCAACATTGACAATGCTCCCAGAGAATGCACGCCCCAGTTATTGAGGTGGCGGTGGAACTTGTTATCTGTAAGGCACGAGTGCCAGTCGAGTCGACGTCTGGGATCACGAGTATTTTCCACCTGCAGCGAGAACACTGCGCACGTGAGCCAATCCGGAGCACGTCGAGCGAGGTCAGTGAGCACAAGGTACACACTGAGAACGCGTCCTTTATACTGTGCTTCGTTCGGGTTGCCATTCGGGAAAATCCACAGACAAAAGCGGTGTTCTCCAATGCTAAACGTCTCCGAGACCACCTTCTCCACATCCTGCATTGCTTCCACCGACGAGAACTGCGGGATTTGCACCGAGATTTCCGCCCGCTGCTCTCTGCTATGCTTCTCCACAAAGCATCGTCTCCAACTTCCTCCATACAACCTCACCAACTGCAGCACAATATAAAATATAAACAAAAAAACATCACTCATCAGCTTCTAGACCTGTTTGTTTCACAGCCTTTCAACACTCTCCACGTACATCATAGTCAGGAGCTCCGGGAAGCTGTGGAAGCAGCTGCGTCCTCAGCGTCGGCCAGTGCCGCACGCACAGTCGCTTCCACACGTCGCGCTCGAACGTGAGCGCCCGGAAGGCTCTGCACGTGGCCGCGCACGCCAGCAGCGAGCGCCCGTCCAGCTGGGCCAGCGCCAGCGCCAGCAGCTCGTCCGGCAGCGTCTGCACGTCCCCGGG